>JARFJB010000113.1:190000-500000 GCA_036346205.1 Vesta saturnalis
AATATGTAATCTAATGACAAATTAAGTGTAATACATATGTTGCTAATTTAAAAGAAGTTTGTTTACACACGGTATATTAGCTTGTAAAATTTAAAATGGTCAAATTTATAATTAAAAATTATTATTAATTTTATCAAATACATAAATAAAAAGTTTACCTCGAGTGGGATTTGAACCTACGACCTGTACTTTGCTAGATTACCACGCTAACCAAATGCGCCATCCAGATTCAAGCCCCAATCGATGTAAATTTTATCTTTATGTATGGAGAACTGATGTAAATTCTAAATATAATGAGATTACAATTAAATTACTTTTACCTTTGAACTTATTCGGTCAAATTTATAATAAATATCGTTACATGATATGTTGCCATTAATTAAAATGAGATTTATTCAATCATAATTCAATGAATCAATTTTTATTAGTTTTAATATATGTATACTTTCGATACATTTTCGACTTTCGTTTAGTACAATATGACATGAAGTTTAATACTTTTTATTATAACTCTCTGAAAATATCGTTATAGATAAACGTTATAATACAATAATCAATATTCTTTTTTTAAAGTTTCCGGTCACAATTATTATGTCGATGCAGACACGTAATTTTTAAAAATGTTTTGGATACGTTTATCAGGATATCCATGTCGCTGGTTTTGGTGTGCGTATTTGTACTTTTAGAACTAAAGGTAGGTACTTGATCTTGGAGATTAAATTTACATTTGTGTTATGCCATCCATCCATGCTCATAAACAGCATGTAGTACCTAAGAATACACAACGCTTCTACAGCACCTGTATCTCTCCTTTTCATGTTGAAATTTTTTATTGAGTTTATTTTTGAAAAGGCGGGGTTTTAGTCAAGGCTGCTCTACAAACCTAACCCACCATACTTACAAAATACTCACGCCTGAAAAGGGGTTCGAACCAGAGACTTTCTTTGGGTTGAATGGTTGTGAAGATGTTACAATTTGTAAAATAACTAAAAAAGTAGAGAAAATAAATTCATCAAATTGTTTGTCTGATTATTAAAGTGACTGAAATATGCTAATTGTACCCAACTCAGAACTTCTAACACGCATCCAGTATTCATTGCTTTCCAGTATCTTACCCACACTTAATAAATGTATTTGTTCTACATTTTGAGTTATTTAAATAACTGTCATAAGTAAAGCTTGGGAAGGATGCACTGAAAAAATCCCGAAATATGCATGCAAATATGCACCAAAAACAGTCAAAAATATGCACTAAAATATGCTTTTATGAATTTTAGTATACATAATAAAACAACGCAATAAATACTCATTTTACCTTATATTTATATATTATTAATAAAATTGAATATGTAGGTACATATTAAAATTCTTGAATGTCAATAGTTAATTTGGTTATTTAAAAAAAAACAATTTTGAAGTTTAGAACTTTAGAAAGTTTAGATTGTAAGTTTTTATTATAAAAATTTTAATTTCACTTTTTATTTAAATAGTTTAATATTTTGATTGAAAATATGGGAATTTAAAATATATTTTTGAAAAGTAAAACAATTAGACATAATAAGACTTACCTTTTTGTTGCAAACTGTGCAAAAAATATGGTTGTCATCAATGATTTTAAAATCGACTTCTTGAGAAGAACAGATTTATTGGCACTTTGTTTTGCCATTTTCACACACTTGTAAGAAACACTTCAGTGAAGAAAACTGGAATGAAACTAAATAAAGTAAATGCAAGTTTTTTTTTCGAACCTTAAATTTAAATGGGGCTGGCAGCAAATGATTTGATTGGCTAAAATCAATTAGATTTCCCTTCATAAAAATCAAGGACGATTTTAATAATACAAATTACGAAAATTCCTTTATTAAGCCTCCGGCAACAACCCGTAATAATGCTTTTACGGCGACATCCCGCTTATCGCTTAGCAGGATGTTCTTACTTTACCTGCTCCCAAAAAAATAAGTACAATTAAATTTTTTTTTTAATTTTTGGTCCAAAATATGAGTTGATAAATTTTTAAACATTAAATTAAAATTGAATAGTTAGTTATTTTCCGTAAAACAATGAAAACTTTTGAATGTACTTTCTGCTATTTTACAAATATAAATTATCAGAAGAAGGTTTTATCGCATCGCCTTTGTTTTTTTTTATTCAACAATTTCAAAAATGAGTTATTTTGTGTCAGTGATGCTGCACAAATATTACAGTTTAAAGATATAATTAATTTTCTTGAAATAAAACCGGCAATGTATTCAACCATCATTTTCATATTGTGGAAAAGGAGACCAAACAACTGCACGAGTTGTTTATTTTTATAACATAAATACTTGCGAGTAGAACTAGGCACCTTCCGCCGCCATCTTGGAATTTGACGTCACAAGACCGCCCACGTGGGAGACCACATTTTTTACTATTATTTTTAATGGTTTCTTTTCGGAGGCTTTTTTCAACCCTTGTCATCCCTAATTAAGGCCTTTTTGTTTTACACGCTTACGTGAAGGACCGCATTTTCCACCCTTATTTTAATGGTTTCTTTTCGAAGCCTTTTTTCAACCCTTGACGGAATTTTTTAACCCTAATTAAGGCCTTTTTGTTTTTTATTAGCTTACGTGGGGGACTGCATTTTCAACCCCTAATTATTTTTACTCGCTTACGTGGGGGACGTATTTTTTCATCCCTAATGTTTTATACGCTCACGCGTGAGACCGTATTTTCAACCATTTTTTTATTCCTAATTATTTTTTACACACCCACGTGTGAGACCGTATTTTCAACCCTTGTCATCCCTAATTATTTTTATATGCCCACGTGTAGGACGTGTTTTATCACCCCTATTTTACTCGCTCACGTATAGGACACGTATTTTTCACCCTTTCTTTTCGAGGGTCAACCCTAATTAGAGACTTTCTGTACTTGCTCACGTGAGGGGCAGATGTAGGTCTGGGGGCTAGGTCTAGAGGCAGGGGGCTGGACCTGGGTTTGTCTTGGACTAGGGTTGGACCTGGAGCTGCTCTTGGGATAAGTCTTAGGGTTTGGTCTTGGGGCTGGACCTGAACTTGGTCTTGGTCTTGGACCTGATGAGATTAGCATTCTGGAGGATAAAGGATGTTATTTAGTCATTTAAACGAGGTTGCTGGTAGAGTATCTGTTAGTATAGTTTAGCGATTCAAGATGGAAGGTCAGTTTAAGCACTCCTTTTCGGCGATAGTTGCGGGTCCGTCGGGCTGTGGGAAATCGTATTTTATCGTTGATTTTCTAAAAAATATCGAAACCGCCTGTGATACAGCTGTTGAAAAAATTATCTGGTTTTACAGTGAGTGACAGCCTTTATTCAAAGATCTCTCTGTGGAATTTCAAAAGGGTTTACCTGATATGGAACAATTTGACGGGGAAAAACCTGTCTTAATAATAATTGACGATCTAATGCGCGAAACTAACGGCTCTGTGGTTGATATTTTTACAAAGGGCTGTCATCATAGAAATCTAAGTGTGTTTTTCTTAACACAGAACATATTTCATCAAGGACGTGGACAGCGGGATATTTCTCTCAACGCACATTACATAATTTTGTTTAAGAACCCACGTGACAGCTTAGATACAGCATTTAGCAAAACAGATTTCGCCGGATAACCCAAAATTTTTAGAAGCAGCGTACCAAGATGCTACTTCAAGCCCGCACGGATATTTATTGTTCGATTTAAAACAGAATACACCGGATGTGTTACGTTATAGAACAAACATATTCGGGCCACAATGTATCTGCCAGGTACATATAGCGAAAAAAGGTTTTAAGTCTCACAGTCATAAAGATTACATCATATATGATGGCTGACGTTTTAAGCAAGAACACCAATATCCTGTGTGCATTAGCCAGATTAAGTAAAAGTCAACGTGACGCTTTATTGAAATGTTTGGATAGTAAGCAGGTAGAGTGTATTTGCCAGTGTGCACATAACATTTTAAAAGGTCGTGTACCTATGTCAGCTGATCAGAAGTAGCGACTCTCTTAACATAAGCACACTTTAAGACGCTTGGCACAGAGAGGCGAATCTATAAAAAAGAAGAAACAGTTTCTTGTACAAAAAGGTGGTGCATTTCTACCACTCCTGTTAGGACCATTACTCGGCGGAATTCTGGGTAATCTGTTTCAATAACCATGGACCACAATCTGAAGAAGATGATTATTCTACCGATGGACTTTATACAGCGCTTACATGCACCGGATTTTACACAAAACAACATTGTAACGCAGCTGGGTAACGATACGGATAAAGTTTTAAAAACTAAAATCACCGACCATGACAAAATGGCAGCAGTACAACCAAGTTCTTCAAAGGTATCTACACTTTTCCAATCAGTTACGTCAGCCCACCAGTATAACAATCAGCGGTGACGCTGTTGCTGATGATATTAGAGATTCGCCGCAACGCAAAGGTCTGACAGACGACGAGATAGTATCAACGCTTCCGCCTTCATATAAGAGAAAAGGCGCGGATTTGTTACGTATACTGAATACGAGCAGCGATGTTTTTTGGAATAAAGGGAGTACTGTCACAATAAAAGGCGAAATCATACCACATTCCAACATTATCGATCTGGTTCACGAGACGTTAAGAAAACGAAAAACCACAAACCCGCGCGGTTGGCGTCAGTTTGCGACGTACATTAAAGGGATAAATATATACCACGAGAGTTTATCGGAAATGCGCAAAGGCATTATGTTTCTGTATCACCCAGCGTTGAACGGACCCTCACAACTATAGGTGAGATGCTGATAGTGAGGCGTGGGAAACACCGAGAAGAATCTCTCTAAGAAGAAGAAGAGGAATTTCACTAGATTGGGATTCGTAGCGGCCATAACATGGATGCTGTATACTATAATCCCTCGCATCCAGCAGGGTTCGCTGGTATAACACCTTTAACTAATGCTGTAAAAGGTAGATATGGTGAAGTGAAAAATTGGCTGCAGGCACAGGAAGCTTATACGGTACATAAACCAGTCAGAAAAAAGTTTCCACGAAATGAATATATTGTGAGTAACCTTTACGAATTGTGGCAAGCGGATCTTTGTGATATGCGAACTTTAAGTAAACACAACAGTGGATACAACTACATACTAACGGTAATTGATGTATTTAGCAAGAGCGCATGGGCGAGAGCACTTAAAACGAAGACAGCCTCAGCTGTAATTGAAGCATTCGCTGATATTCTTAAGGATTGTGACAATACCCCAGCAAATCTACAGACGGATAAAGGCAAAGAGTGTGTGGCGAGCAGCGTACAAAACTTTTTCAAGATACAAAATATCAATTTCTATGTAACAAATAACCCTGATGTAAAAGCATCTGTAGTTGAAAGATTTAATAAAACACTGAAAACAAAGATATGGCGTTATTTCACTTACAAAAATTCCTACAGGTATATTGATGTACTCGAAAGACTTGTGACTGCTTACAACAATAGCCCTCATTCAAGTATAAAGATAGCCCCAGCGGCTGTAAACGATAAAAACATTTTGGAAGTGTGGAATAACCTGTACGCGAAAGGGTTAGGTCCAGTACGCCATCCTAAATATAAAGTCGGTGAGCATGTCAGAATCGCCAGAACTAAGTACACCTTTGAGAGGGGATATGAAATGAATTGGAGCGAGGAAGTTTTTACAATTAGTGCGGTGATAAAAAGAAGACCACCAGTTTATCGAATAATCGATCTTAATAACGATCCTGTTGAGGGTACCTTTTACGAAGAAGAATTTCAAGTTGGTACGGATAAAGATACTCTATTCAAAGTCGATAAGAATCTAGCAGAGAAGGACCGGGGGCAATATAAGCAATACCTGATCAAGTGGCGTGGATACAGTGACATATTTAATAGCTGGGTGTTAGCTTCGCAGTTGAGAAATATATAAAAATGTAGTTTTATCTTACCTTATTGAGTAATAGCTCTATGACATATTTTGCAGGTAATACGACGTCAAGTTTTATTACGCAACTGCCAAAACGAATAAGATTAACGGGATCGTGGGTTGTAAGGATATCGGAAATTCAGTACCCATGTTCTTTTGCCGCTGTAAGTGCAACAGATAATTTAATTTATTATAGAACAGAGCCACCTGGCGAGAACGTGTTACAAACGATATTAAAAAAGGCCGAAGAATATTTTTAACACGACAACGAGAAGATCATTTATATTGAAGATGGCTGGTACGTGATACGATTCGCTTCGGGAAATTATGCCAACATAGAGGAAATTATCAACGAACTAAATAACCATGTACTAATAAGTAAATTGCTAACAATCGAATATCATAATCTAACTAAACACGTCACTACGAAATTAAAAACTCAGCTCTCGCTATTCGGATTCTCACAACGTCTAGCCTTACAATTGGGTTATCAACCGTATCAGAACATAGCCATGGAACCAATACCCCCTCACCCCACTAGTATATGGATAGGATTACCAACTCAGATGTTTGTTTATTGCGACATCATTGAACCACAAATTGTGGGTGATGTTTTATCTTCGCTTATGCGTATAATAAATATAACTTCAGAAAACTGTGCTTACGGGGATCATAAAGATGTGGTTTTTTTCGCCTGCTCACTACATACCGGTAATGACACGGGAATTTGAAAACATCGAGATTAATATAAAAACAGATACGGGTGCAGCAATGCCATTTGAGTTTGGAACGTCGTGTCTGAAGCTACACTTTAAGAAAGTACAATAATGGTTTGCCCTTATCAGCAATATTACATGAATCAGGCTGGTACCGGTATCGGCTCTATCTACAGAGGTGCGCCATATCAACGTGGTCATGGAATAGGGAGCTGGTTAGGTGGTATATTTAGAAGTATAATACCGTTATTTAAGTCTGCCGCAAAGGCTATTGGAAAAGAAGCTCTTAGAACGGGTGCTAATATTCTTGGTGACGTCATAGAGGATCGACCTATTAAGGATTCGTTTCAAGAAAGATTTAACAAGGGAGGTAGAGACCTTAAGCGTAAAACCGACGAGAAAATCGATAAAATGATGGACGGTTCGGGTTATAAAACAGTACGTCTGCTCGATAATAACCAGTCTCTACCGAGAGCTGCTGCTAAGAAGAAGCCTACTTACGACGATATATTTTCAAGATAATGGCTTTTCTACATGTCCAATCGTGTGAATGCGTCAAGTCCGAATTGGATTTGTTCCCTTTACCGTCGACGCAGACAAGTATCGAGAGTGGTGAATGGATATTTTACAAGCCCTTATCAGCTCTGAGTGATGACGCCTCAATAGAATTTGTAGTCCCCGGAAATGGAAACGATTACATAGATTTAAGCCAGACCATGTTGTACATCACAGCTAAAGTTCTAAAACAAGATGATACAGCCCTTACAGACGCTGATGTTGTAGCACCGGTAAACAATTGGATGCATTCGCTTTTCTCACAGGTGGAGGTTTACTTAAATCAGAAGACGCTGCTAAATTATAGAAAGGAGGCCAAGAGTTCACATCTAGGATGTACCTTATGGCACAATGATACAGCTGGACAGATGAATACACTGGGAAACGCAAATAACGGTTTCTCAAAACGTCAAGCACTTGCGGCTACCGGGAAACAGATAGAGATGATTGGTCACGTGCACTCGGATTTGTTTAATCAAGAAAAGTTTCTCATAAGTGGTATTGAGTTAAAGGCTAAATTTGTGCGATCAAGAGATACCTTTAGCCTAATGGCGGCGCTCGCTTCAAATTACAAGACGCGAATTATAGACGCTAGTTTACTGCTGAGACGTATGCGAATCAATCCAACTATTCTAATTGTGCACGCTAAAGCTTTAGAAACAACTGCCGCAAAATACCCTGTTACAGGCACCGACGTAAAAGTGTTAACTATACCTGCAGGCATACAGCGAAAATCATTGGATAATGTTTTCCTGGGTCAGTTACCTAAACGATGCATCGTAGGCTTTGTAGCAAATAAAGCCTTCAACGGTGATTACCCCTCAAACCCGTTCAATTTTCATCACTGCAATATTAACTACATGTCGTTATATATTGACGGACAACAAATTCCTTCGAAGGCCTTGCAACCAGACTTTACAGCTAATGGTTTATATGTAAAAGCGTACCACACCTTATTCTATGGTACGGGTATTCATTTTTTGATTGAATGTAACGATATATCGAGAAGTGATTACCCCAACAGCTACTGTTTAATAGCCTTTGACCTAACACCTGACCTGTCTGCAAACGCTAGCACGCACTGGAATTTAGTTAGAAACGGCTCCCTTCGGCTGGAAGTCGGGTTTAAAAAAGCGCTCACCGTGACCGTTAACTGTGTATGCAGAATTCGATAACGTGATCGAGATCGATAAACATCGGAACGTCGTTGTGGATTTTAGCTGTTAAAAGTGGTAGCTCTAACCTGCAAGCTTCAGTGTACAGCAGCAACCGATAGAAGATGGACGCATACTTGGACCTACAAGGGTTTAGTGGTGTTAACAACGAATTCATACCGAAAGAAATTGCCGTGGTTACAGATCATGTCGTTTATCGTTGATGCTGATAAAACCACCTCGAGGTTACTTTATATCAGGATCCATGTCACTACAGATAAAATTTATGGAGGATAATTATCATGGGTTCAAATGGTGGTCTGGTCATGTACTTTACAACAATTTCCGTGAGGAATTGATGAGAGTGTTGCGCCCATTTAACAAAATTCACGTTAAGGGCCGTGAAAAATAACAGTTTTTAAGGTTTCTTAACAAATCAATAGTAAACCTGGAGGAGACTGGTTGCCCGTCGATTAAACAGTTGAAAAAGGAAGCAAAAGCATATAGCTGTTTAAACGATAACATCACTGAGCCTATGTGTGCACTGGAAAACGCCTTACTACTGCAAGACTGGACGCATACCAATTCCAGAGATGTATGCAGTACAAGTGTTGAGATGCTTGAAATCGATCCCTAGCCACAAGAAGAATGTGTTTCGGCTTGTATGTGCTTCTAATCAGCTACCGAGACACGCACCTCGACCGTGTGCAATTATCGTAAACACGGATCCTGCAAACAAACCAGGTCAGCATTGGACCGCTATCTACATTGACGAGAATGGTAACGGATAGTATTTTGATTCCTTTGGACGAGCACCGCTGGGATATCATTTACGTTTCCTAGAGAAGAATTCCAGAGTCTTCGTATACAATAAAACAATACTACAAGACTATCATTCGGATGTGTGTGGACTTTATACCTTAATGTTTCTATATTTTAGGTTACATAGTTTATCAATGATTGATTTTGTAAAAAACTATTTTAGTACATGTTTATTTGTAAATGACGAGATAATCAAATTATTGTTTAACACCTGTTACCCAACCATTCTATTCTGATAAATAAAGAGATTTTTTAGTACCTTACTTTTTTAATTAAGAATTGCGTGATACCTACTGTTTTTTTCTTTCTTTTTAATTCAGCATGTGTGTACATGCAAGCCTCAAATATCAAATTCATTTTTCAATGTAAAATCCCGTAAAAATCATACAGGTTCTAAGTTATAGCGCTTATCAATTTTAAAAACCAGTTTGCCTTTGGACGTCTCGCTGGCTTGTTGTACGTGAACCGGTCAGTCATCATTATTATCTATAATTTACGTGCTGTTGTTATTAGTGGGTTATCAACGGGGGCCCCCTTCCACCAGAAGTAGCCTGTACTACCAAGTCAAGGTAAGCGCTTTGTTTTTTTTCTTAGTTCTGTATGATAACAGATTTGACAATTTTTAAAGTATATAATTCAATACAGTCCACTATTAAAACAATATTTTTTTTATCTATCTCTTGCACAAACAATGTGTGTTTTTAAAAAATCGTGTTATAAAATTTAGTGTTTGTTTAAAAGAAATTATGTTAACCATTTATATTGGTAATCAATTTTTTAGACTATTAAATTTAACAGGATTATATAATTTCACGATAATTAGCTAAAGTAAACATAAACAGTGGTTTCTTACTACATATTGTCGTTGTGGAATTTAAAACACGTAATTATTACATTCCAACTCTTAATATGGTTTTTTTTATAAAAAACAATTTGTGTGTCCGTATGTACAATATGAATATTTTTTCAAACCGATTTGTTATTAATTATTTTAAGAGAAAGGTAAATACGAGTTGCAGTAAGTGTGATAAAGATAATAAGGTTGTTTGTATATTTACTCTCTAATTATGGGGAAATCAATAGCTAGTTTTTACATCAATGTAGAAAGTTGTTTTTTTAGTTTGATTAGACAAGCAACACAGAGCAGTGACTATCACTCGTGCAGCAGTCCCTCAAAAACTTTCTTTAACTACAGAGCTAGTAAGTTAGCCTTTTATTTATTTACAGATTTTTAATTAGAGTTGTAAAACACATCTAAGCTATACGTAACAAGTTTCTTTAAAAATATTAAGTGTTTGGATGCCGAGGACCTGTGTATATACAACAATTTTAACGAGAGGATGGATATTAAACATATTTCAATACACACAGGTAAAACCATGTTTTAATATTCGTTTAGAAAACAATATTGTAATAACTGTTATGTAATTAATTAACTTAATAAAAAATGTTTTGTATCATTAGACCTGAATGTCAGTAATTTTTTTTATAACTCACTGAGGTTTTTTTAATTATGATATTTAAAATAAAAATAAGTGTTCTATAATTAAATTTTACTGTCAGTCAAATTCCCCCACGCATGATCAATCCTAACACAACTGCTGTCTTCCCTCCTTATTAGAAATACGTTTTCTCGTATAGGTAAAAGATCATCCAATAGCATTTGACCATTTTAAAACAATAGGATCGATAATAATATCTTATTAGGGTAATTATGCAATTTCCAACATTGTATGCGTGTGCGTTTGCCTAACCTCCAGGGGCTAAACTACCAAAAGGACCTTAATTAGATGACCATAAAAAATAACCCTAAGACCAACTCCAGGGCTAGCCTCAAGACCAAACCCCTAAGACTTATCCCAAGACCAGCTCCAGGTCCAGCCCTAGTCCAAGACCAAACCCAGGTCCAGCCCCCTGCCTCTAGACCTAGCCCCAGACCTACATCTGCCGCCCCTCACGTGAGCAAGTACAGAAAGGCTCTAATTAGGGTTGACCCTCGAAAAGAAAGGGTGAAACATACGTATCCTATACGTGAGCGAGTAAAATAGGGGTGAAAAGCACGTCCTACACGTGGGCATATAAAAATAATTAGGGATGACAAGGGGTTTAAAATACGGTCTCACACGTGGGGTGTGTAAAAAATAATTAGGAATAAAAAAAGGGGTGAAAATACGGTCTCACACTTGGGTGTGTAAAAAATTAGGGGTGAAAAAAATACGTCCTACACGTGAGCGCGTAAAAAATAATTAGGGATAAAAAAGGGTTGAAAATACGGTCTCACACGTGAGCATATAAAAAATTAGGGATGAAAAAATACGTCCCCACGTAAGTGAGTAAAAATAATTAGGGGTTGAAAATGCGGTCCCCCACGTAAGTTAATAAAAAACAAAAAGGCCTTAATTAGGGATAAAAAATTCCATCAAAGGTTGAAAAAGGATTTCGAAAAGAAACCATTACAATAGGGGTGGACAATGCGGTCCTTCACGTAAGCGTGTAAAACTAAAAGACCTTAATTAGGGATGACAAGGGTTGAAAAAAGCCTCCGAAAAGAAACCATTAAAAATAAGGGTGAAAAATATGGTCTCTCACGTGGGGCGGTGTTGTGACGTCAAAATCCAAGATGGCGGCCACAAGTGTCCCCCTTCTACTCTTGCGGTAATCGTTAATAAAAGCGTTAGCACTTGCTCTCACGTATTGTTTCTTATAAACACATTAACAGTTTTGCCAATGTTTTGCCAACCATTAGCTGATCATCTTCTATAGTAGGTAAGATTGGAGACTTTTGGAACACACCACATTTCCAAGGTCCCACATTTCCAAGGTTGCCATAAAACCAAGGTACCCACCGGACCAAGGTCAAAAAAGCGCAATGTGACCCAAATACATATCATTACCACAAAACCAAGGTAGGTCCCCATCGTACCAAGGTCAAAAAAGCGCAATGTGTGACCCAAATACATATCATTACCACAAAACCAAAGTCCCCACCGTACCAAGGTCAAAAAACCGCAATGTGTGACCTAAATACATATCATTACCACAAAAACAAGGTCACAAACCCCGCTTTCCTGTTCCACAATTACAAGGCCATCCGTGCGACCTAACGCGCGTTCATGTTCCACAATAACATCCGTGTGACCTGGTTGCTACTCTATACCCCACTTGTATGTTTGTTGCTCACTTGTATGTTTTTTGCCCACTTGTATGCTTTTATGTTTTTGTCCACTTATATGTTTTTAGCTCACCCTCACTTTATTTACCAAAATAAAAGAAAACGATGTTAATATATTTAATTCATGTAGAAATAAAGACATGTACAAATTATATATTGAATTCATGTAGAAAGAAAGACATGTATAAATTGTATATAGAAATAAAGACATGTAAAAACTTATATATTTAATTCATGTAGAAAGACAGACATGTACAAATTGTATATAGAAATAAAGACATGTACAAATTATATAGTTAATTCATGTAGAAACCAAGACATATAAATTATATTAGAAACATGTATTACTCAGATATATGATTTGCTGTAGGAATAAAACATGTTGATTTAGTATATACGTTAATAAGCTTTTATCAAAACAGTTGTAATACTGAGGATTATAAAAGTTTAGGTTACACATGTTAGCAGCGATAAACACACTACTAGACTGACAGGAAATAATTAGTCTAGACACTATAGTCAAAAGATACAAAAAAAAAGAATCAACATAACATACTTTATCACATAATATATAAAATAGTCGTCATCGTACACATAAAAAAGTTGTGTTAGGGGTGCTCAACATGAGCAACACCAGTATTCACCGTGTGACAGGTGGTACCAAGCCGTTCAGCGCTCTCACACACTCAAACACACACACTCACACACTGAAACACACACACACTGAAGCACACACTCACACTCACACTCACACATTCACTCGTACATTATGCTTACCGACGACGGAGTAGGTGCGGGTATAACTTACTCGAAGTGGATGCTGCTGAGAAGGCCTTGGGGTGCAAAGTTAGATTTGCACACCCCAACGAAGTGTTGTAGGTCGAGCCAGAATGCTGAGAAGGCCTTGGGGTAGAATTGCCAGTCTCAGCGACCCCACTATGGTGTAAAGTAAGACTTGCACACCCCAAGGAAGTGTTGGATCTTGAGCTAGATTGCCAGTCTCAGCAATCCATACTTGAATGACGTGATAGACTTGGACTACTCGAGAACATAACGTAAATACATTTTATGCACCTCATATATACCCAGAATATACCTTGAAACGATTTAAACTGTTTCGTAATTGGCTAGATGTGTCTGGCAGTGACCTAGATCAACTACGGGTATTAAAAAACAAATTGCGGGATGTAGTCTAGACAGGTAACCTTCGTATACATTGTAACAGGCAAATATTGCGGTAGAATTCGTAAACAATATTTAATACTTACTAGTTTATTTACTATGACTTGCAAAAAACAATACCATTTATTTAGCAGTATTATTAATAACTAGTAAATAATAATTTTTTTTGGTATTAAGCGTATGTTAAGTACGTATTACTAATAACATCATTTCGTTATAGAATCTATAAATACATTCTTGTTTATATAAAAATTGCAAATAATGTTCTCAATTTTTTTAAATTTCATTTTAATTGTTAAAGCTAAAGGAATGTAGCTATATATTCACGATGAGAGTTCTAAACCTGTACTTATATCGTTTTTATATTTGTATAAATCTAACGTACAAAGGTCAACCCAGTTGTAGTAGTTCTTTTTATTATGAAGGAATACAGCAACTTATCTTATTTGTTTCAGAAGTAGATGCTGTCCTCTTATAAAATTGCAATGTGGTATTATTAGTTACATATTTTTACAAAATGCAGAAACAATTGTGTAATAATGTACTAATAGTTATTTATGTATACATCTAAGTTGTTTAAATATATAAAACAGCAAAAAAAACATGAACGTTAGTTTCCTAATTATTGCTGAAATATTTTTTTATGTTATTATTATTAAAGAGCGTATGTAAATTACAAGATATATCAATTACTTTCGTGAGAACTACATCAGTTTTGGTATACTTGAAAAATCAGAGAGATGACCTTTCAATTAATGTTGATGTTATAGTGGTGCAGGTAGCAAATACATTTCTTATTGAACGATTTTAATTAATGGTATGTGTGTACTTATAATGAAGAAGCAATAAAAGGAGAATCATGTTTTTATTTTCAATATGTTTAAAAACTAATTCTTGCTGTAAATAAAAAAGTTAATTCGAATCTGACAAAAGATAATTAATTACATGTCATCAGACGCATTAACAGTTCTGCATAAACTGGTTTTCTATATATATATGGTATTCAGTTAAACATTTTCCTTGTGTATGCATTTGTATTGTGATTTCTATTTTTTTTTCATTAGTGGCACGCTGATAAAAAGTCAGTTAGTATAACGTGTAATTCCGTTTTCCTGTGGGAAATAAAGTATTTTTATTATTATAGAGATAAGTGTTTTTATTGATTTTGCCAGTAAGCAGGAAAATTACAATTATATGTTTAATACCTGTAATAAAGTAAACACGAGGTGGTTGTAGTACACAACTTTATAGATAAAACTTATGTACACACCTTTTCTTAGGAAACTAATTGTTATTTAGATATTGAAAAAAAGTTTAAAAAGTAATTCTTGCAGAAAATAAAAAAGTTAATTAGAATCTGACAAAAGATAATTAATTACATGTCATCAGACGCATTAACAGTTCTGCATAAACTGGTTTTTCTATATATATATATATATATATATATATATATATATATATATTGGTATTCAGTTAAACATTTTCCTTATGTATGCATTTGTTTTGTGATTTCTATATTTTTTTTCATTAGTGGCACGCTGATAAAAAGTCATTTAGTAATTATAACGTGTAATTCCGTTTTCCTGTGGGAAATAAAGTATTTTTATTATTATATAGATAAGTGTTTTTATTGATTTTGCCAGTAAGCAGGAAAATTACAATTATATGTTTAATACCTGTAATAAAGTAAACACGAGGTGGTTGTAGTACACAACTTTATAGATAAAACTTATGTACACACCTTTTCTTAGGAAACTAATTGTTATTTAGATATTGAAAAAAAGTTGAACTAACATTAAAATTTCACCGTAGGATTATTTTTTGCCGCTAAATTGTGCATTGCATAAAAAAATGTATAGAATATAATTTGTCTATATGTTTAAGGTCTACGTGTGAGTATTTGTATTACTTGGAAGTATGCAACTGCTTTAGAACTATTTTTGATAAAAACAAAAAAAAATAACCCTAAGAAACTCCCCCTCTCCGTCGCTGGAGTTCTGCCAGAAATTTAATCAGTTCTATTCCAAATGAGAAGAAGCTTAAATACAAAATTTTAAGCAAGTGGGTCTTTCGTTCTGGAGTTAGTAGGTATACAGACAGTTGCGTGCGCAACTGTCTGGCAATAGTGAGTTACATTATAGCATTAAACAGGAATCTGTACAGATAAAAAAACAGTTCAAATACAGATCAAATACAGCTCAAACCAGCTTAAATACAGTTCAAACCAGCTCAAAACCAGCTCAAACCAGCTTAAATACAGCTCAAACCAGCTTAAATACAGCTCAAACCAGCTTAAATACAGCTCAAACCAGCTCAAAACCAGCTCAAAACCAGCTCAGGCAGTTGAGCACGCAACTGTCTGGCCCAAGTGTCCAACATACCTACTGGAGTTATCGTGGATATGAACATACATGCATACACATACAGATAAGACATCCAGACATCATGACCGATCTTGACGAAACTTGGTCAAAAGTTGTAAAATGAGCTAATAATTCGATTTAGCGATAGTGAAAAAAGTCGATTTCCTAACCTTTTATACCTACATATGTATATGTAGGTTGGAAGGCAGAAAAAGGATTTTCAATGGTGTAACAAGGATTATGGTGGAACTTATATATAGAAGTAAAGAAGAATTTCTAATGTGAACAATGATATTTTTAATTTAGGTAGCGACTCGGTTATCTGGGGAGAGGGGGGAGTCCGGATTCACCACTTCTGCCCCTCATTCCACTTCCCCCCACTCTCCCAACACTTCAAATTTTGTATTTAAGACGGAGCGGTTCCACTACAGTGTCAGTCCGTCTTTATGCGCCACCAAGTAAAGTTTCAAGTCTTATAAAGCGGTGTTACATCATGTCTTCAAAGAATAGTAAGTGTTAGTTTCGTATTGCATCTCTCCCGGCTACCCTTCCTATGCAACACGTATAGAGCCCTTATTCACATCAACCTACACTTCAGCATATAGTTATTATTCTTCCTTTGTTGCAGCAAAAATGTTCCAATGTGAATATCTCAAGAAATTTACTCGAAAGGATTCTTTACTGAGACATCAAGAAACAGCATGCTGGATGTCAGTATCTACTCCACCATCTGGCATGCAGGAGGTTTCGTTACAAAACCAAACCACAGGGAGCAATGTGGTGCAAGGGATCGCTTCCGACGATAACAAAGCAGTACATGGACATGTTACTGATTCATTTGTGCAACCAGGACCATCTGGGGTAAACTATGCGAAGGATAATGCGAAACCCGGACCATCAGGGTTGAGCAACTCAAGGAAGCGGAAGTCTGACCAACGCGCTGAACCGGTACAACCGAAAAAAAGTGGTGAAAGTGTGCACTGCACAGATTGTTCAATGGATGTACCTAGGTATGCATTCCAAGGACACCTCAGAAGCAATAGGCACAAAGCAAATGTATGTTTGCTTGTCGATACTGGGGTTGAAGTGATTCGAAATGCGTTTAAACAACGCATTGTGTCGTACCGCCTGTCACCATGCAATACTCATACTGATGTGTCCACCTTTATGGCAGAGGTTAAAGGGAACGTATTGAAGGTAGTACAAAATCAGTTGCAGAAACACTACTCATTAAAATGTAATGTTGAGCTGTTTGGTTTATACTTTTTGAACAGTAGGGAAGGCACAGAACTGAAATCCTTTCAGACTAAGTATGATATTCTCAGTGTAGGGACGGTGTTAGAAGAGTATTTCCAAAGAATAAGTAAAATATTGGATGCAAAGCAATCCGAATTTCAGCATAAAGATTCTGGTAAGTGTGAGTCATGGTGTAATCGATTAGTAACAACTGTTTTAGGGTGGTCCCTGGTGCAATTCGTATATTTAGAGGTGAACATGCTTACATTTTCTCCCACCACTGGTTCATCCTATATGGCTGTCCCCGCCGAAATCGCACATAAACACGCCATAGTCAATGTAAAGAATAATGATAATTGCTGCTTTGCATGGGCTGTTGTATCGGCACTAGTGACACCAACGGGAGTACCACAACGCACATCTTCTTACCCTGATTTCCAGACGTTATTCAACTGGAATGGTGTACAGTTCCCTGTTAAGCTGACGAATATTTCAACGTTTGAGAGCAATAACAACATTTACATCAATGTTTATGGGTTAGACGATACATATCGTGATGGTCAGCGTGTCACAGAGGTAGTGGGGCCTCTGTATTATACCAAAGCCAAACAGGCAGTTCATGTCAATTTATTATTATTAGTCAGTAACCAAACAGATAATCAGCATTATGTATGGATAAAAAATTTTTCTCGTTTACTTAGCAACCAAATAACTCGGCGGAACGGAGCAATGTATTTTTGTGATGCACGCTTGTATTACTTTAGATCCGAGGAGCAAGTAACCCGACACGTGTCACACGACTGTAACTTCGTATACAAAAAAAAGACATAACCGGGGAATTCTACGCGGAAAATATACTCGCGTTTCGGAACTATCAGAAACAAATGGTTCTACCATTCGCAATATATGCAGATTTTGAAGCGCTCTTAGTACCGGTAGATACGGCTGAACCAGATCCCGAAAAACCGTTCACGATAAAAACGTGTAAACACGAACCATACTCGTTTAGTTATTACATTAAGTGTAGTGTAAACGATGCGTGGTCTAAGTTAGAGCTGTATAGGGGGAGTAATGCAGGGGAGATATTTATAAGACGACTCGAAAGTGATGTAAAACGGATATATAATGAACATTTCAAAGCTATTGTTCCAATGACACCATTAACGGATGAACAGCAGGTTACGTATGAACGCAGTGTATGTTGTTACATATGCGGCAAGCACTTTACGGGCGATCCGACAAATCCGAAAGTACGAGATTACTGTCATGTTACTGGTGAGTATCGTGGTGCAGCACATTCAACGTGTAACTTAAACTATCAGGTACCTACATTTCTCCCTGTTTTTCTACATAATCTCAGTGGTTATGATGTTCACCTGTTCATTAAACAGTTAGCGAGTGAAACGGAAGAAATTACCGTACTTCCGGTTAACAGTGAAAAATATATAACGTTTGGTAAGCATATTTTTGTTGATGAATATGTAAACAGTCATGGTATCAGGGAAAAGAAATACATTAATTTACGTTTCGTCGATAGTTGTAGATTCATGGCTGCATCGTTAGATACTCTATCTCAGAATTTATCAGATGATCAATGTATGGAGGTACGGAAATATTTTAAAAATGATAGCGACTTCAACTTAGTGAGAAAGAAAGGTAGTTTCCCTTATGCGTACGTAGACAGCTTTAGTAAGTTGAACGACGTCACGGTGCCATCATATGACAAATTCTATGATAAAATGCGCAATGCAAATATTTCCGATGGCGAATACTGTCGCGTTCTACTGGTATGGGATCACTTTAAGTGTAATACACTAGGTGATTATGCTGATATTTATTTAAAATCAGATGTGTTGTTATTGGCTGACGTGTTTGAAAACTTTAGGAGATTATGTATGGGTGTGTATGGGTTAGAACCTGCACAGTATGTCACTTTGCCTGGATTGGCGTGGGATGCCATGTTGAAATGTACGAAAGTAGAGCTAGAATTACTGACGGATATGGATATGTATCACTTTTTTAAACAAGGTATTCGGGGTGGAGTAAGTACTTGTATCAAGCGGAGAAGCATCGCTAATAACGAGTTTGTTCCAAACTATGATCCTAAACAACCGAAAGCGTTTTTACAATATTTAGATGCCACGAATTTATACGGCTGGAGTATGAAGCAATACCTGCCCCACGATGGGTTTATGTGGTTACCTCAAGAGGAAATAGATCACTTTAACGTATTAAAGATTGATGATGACGCCGATGTTGGATTTGTACTGGAGGTTGATATACATTATCCCCACCATCTGCATGACGAACACAACGATTATCCGTTTTGTCCTGAAATGATCTGCGCACCACATTCCCAGGAGGAGAAGTTAATCCCGAACCTGTGTGATAAGACCAACTACGTTATACATTACCGCTATTTAAAACAATGTATAGAGCATGGCTTAATTGTTACTCGTATTCATAGGGTTTTACGCTTTCGTCAGAGTCCGTGGCTAATACCATACGTAGACCTTAATACCGCTCTCCGCAGCACAGCACAGAACAAGTTCGAAAAGGATCTCTATAAAATTATGAATAATGGTGTGTTTGGTAAAACAATGGAAAATGTAGATAAACGAAGAGTTATTAAACTGTTAACACATTGGGAAAATTACGGTCGTCGGGTAGGTCTAGCACGGTACGTTGCAAAACCGCAATTTAAAAATTTTATTCAATTCACTGATAAATTGTTTGCGGCGGAATTGTCGAAACAGGTAGTTACGTACGACAAACCCGTCTATGTCGGATTCAGTATTTTAGATCTTTCCAAAATTATAATGTATCGGTTTTTTTATATCTTACGAGCTCATTATGGCAAGAATGTCACGTTGCTCTATACTGACACAAATTCTTTAATTGTTGAGATAGTAACTGATGATATGTATGCACACATGCGAAATAATTTAGACGAATATGATACTTCCAACTATCATAATGAGTTGCATGGTATTCCTACGACTGCTTCCGTCGTTGGACGAATGAAAGATGAGTACGCAGGGAAAGCGATTCATTATTTTTATGGTGCTGGATCGAAGTCATACTGTCTGAAGCTTGCTGATAATGAAGTTGTTAAGAAAGTTGTTATTCAGAAAGTGTTGACGGAAATAGACTACAAAGCGGTTGCGGAGGGGTCTGATAAAACAGTAATGTGTAAAATGCTTGTGTTTCGATCAACCTTACATGATATATATACCGAAATGTTAAACAAAATTGCCTTTAGGTCCCAGGATGACAAACGATATCGACTACGTGATACGTGTTCCACATTGGCGTGGGGGCATTGGCGAATACCGGAATTGGAGAATGCTGATCCGTTGAGCGAACTATTGCAGGTTGCTAAGCAAATGAATTTATATTAACCGGAAGAAGAATAGTTTGGGTACTGATACTTGCTAGTTTCTTTCCTATATTCTCTCCATAATGAAACTAATATTAATAAGTTGTATTATTCCTTTAGTTAAATTAATAATAATTATTCCTTTAGTTGTTTTAACATATATTAATATTATGTACTAATTCGTTAGTAAGAGAATATATGCTATACAAATACTGTGTGATATAAATAAAAAAAAAAACGAGAATGACTATTTACTATTTTTTTTATTAAAAAAAATGTGTACAAGACTTACTGCATTATATATGTATTATATAAATGATATACAGTAGCCAAAGCACAATGACATAATGATTCACAATGAAAGTAACAAACGGGTTGCATAGCAGGAAGAGGTGGACTTTCCTCAAGTTCAATAACAGGCTGGGTCACAAATTTTCTGATGTAATCTGCTTTCTCTCTTCCCTTGACATAGACAGAATCTGTTGGCTGAATCAATCTCTAGAGCATTCTTCGAAAGTGGTGTGGTGGTGTATACCCTTCTTCCCATTTAATACAATGCTGGTTATGCATTAACCAAGTAGCTTGACGACAACTCTCTGCATCCAATGTATGCCAGGGATACGGCGATTTAAAAATGAAATGGGCAATTTGGTTCCCATTATAAATGGCGAGTTCTTTTGGTATAAAAGCTTTTGAAATTTTAAACCCTTGCACATCGACTATGACGGACATTGTATTACAACTGTCGTATTGCTTTGGTTAACGCGTTGTATGTAACTAAACGATCGTGGAGTATAACACAGTATGCTATCGTATTGGCAGGTATGTTTGCCGCTGTTTCAAACTCCACACGAAGAACTACTGCTTTAGAGTGTAATGCTTCTTTTGATTTGAGCAATCTACGACAATCAACGGTGCAGCTGTGGTAAATTGCGTGGGGTGAGTAATGGTTGCCCTCTCTTTGGTAATACGACATTTGGAATTTAGCAAACATTTCATACAACGTAGCAAAGCAATTGTTATCATAATTAACGTTAAGATTGTCATACGGATAACGATCCGTGTTTAGGAACACGCGAATATTATTTAGTGCACATTTATCGAATCTGCTCGTATCTTGCATAACATTATTCTCTCGCCCAGTTTGAAATCCTATAATAATGTATCTAGGTGTTTCTATACTAGTAGATGTTTTGATTGCCCATGTATGCTTATCTGTTGCTGGAACGGCGGGATATATGTGGGTTTCCCAACTTCTAAATGCTACTGCGTATTTACATTTTTATCAATGTATTTCGTTAACGCCAACTCCTCTGCTAATGCTGGAATGATGTGTGGAACTTTACAATATATCTTATCTATGTTAACTTGTAATGCTTCTTCTATAGTTGAAATTACTGCGTCGGTATCAATGTTACTACGAATTAATACCAGTTCTTGTCTAATGTTCAAAATCACTTTATTGTAATCTTCGGCAAAGCCAAGTAGCATTCTCAACGGTATACAAACGTTAAAGTATCCTTGAGCATTTGTTAGTGTACTGTTTGCAGTAGGAAACCAACCTGCATTTTCATGACGGGCGAGATCATTGGACGTCAATGATACCAATCCTTTCATTGTCGACGTTAATCCCACTTTCGTTACGGAATCTACCACTATTCCATTCATTTCATATCTAATTTCACTGAATAAAAATGCGATACCGTTATTAACGAACCTTGCGGTGTTAGAGACAGTACCATCCCGACGTAATAATCGTCCCTCTACGTACACATAGCTTTCGGATGGTAAAGTGCACATGTCTTCCTGAATGGGTATCCTGATTTCATCATTGTTTCCAAATCGGGTAGTGTATGGCTGTTGGGTGTGCAGTTCGGAATTAACGATAGCATTATCATTAACAACTTTTTCATTAACGTTTAGTATACTCATTGTAGTACTGTAAAGCCGAGACTTTCCAATAATGCTTTGTTCTGCGGTGTCAATGCTTTGGGCGCTGAACGCTTACTGACTCTCACCTTTCCACACTTTGATCTTTTATAGTTTGATTTGCACTGGTTACATGCACATGTGTTATAGCGCGTCACCATATTTTCTTTAAATGTAGTCCTATCGTTATGACTTCCCCGTTAAAATTGACGAGATCTCCATCTTGGTCTAATATTTTAAGTGTTATTGTCGAAATGGTAGATGTATTGATAGGTAGATAGATGTCATGTTGAGGGGACTCTATTATTTTATACCCCGCTGGTACACTGGGAAAGAACTGATGAATTATGTGTGATGTTTCACCATTTTTAAAACTACCACTTGTTATATTGCACTCGATAATTAATGAGTTAATTTTGATAATGTTAATAGGAGTATCAGAGGTATGCACTTTCCCAGCCTGGTAAACAGTTTTATTAAATCCCAGCATAGGTCCTATCGAATTTTCCACATTGAAGTTAATGTCATGGGTTGCTTTCATACTTGCTTTCATAGTATTATTATTCGCTTGTAAATGCATAACTGCTCTCGATCTTTTCACTAACTCATTAATATATTTATTCACATCCGCGATTTCGTATGATCCTGGTGGTATTGTAATTTTATCGTTTCCAAATACGAGTTGGTTATTCTTTGAAGTAACATTCTGTATAGTATTGAAAGATTCAAAACTAGTCAATCCCATTACGTATTCCGACTCATTCTCAAGAAAAATCGGTGGATTAAAGGTTGCTTGCAAGACACACTTTTTGCCGGTAAATGTAAATGTGTACGACATTACGATCACGTAACGACTACTGAAAATCAGTACGAGTAGTCATATAAAAAGTGTAAGACTAAATGACCGCAGTTGTATGTATCAAAATCTTGAACCTTGGTAAAGTTATACTCAATTGTGTTTCTGCTACCATCACTTTTAAAATAGTGGAGTAATTCAAAGAGTGGTTTAATATGTCCTATGCTATCAAAATATGTAATGTGCCTGTTACGCTTAATGTATGCTGCCCAGAGTATACCCTTGTTAGTTTGATCATCCAGATTCACAATACCACATTCATTCGCATGGATTCGTGTAGGTAAGTTATCTCGCATATATATCCCTCTAAAATAGGGAATCTGTAATTGCTCCACAAATTTTGATAGCTCAACATTACTTAAGGCGTGACGTGGTAGCTTCAGTGGAGTTTTTGAATACGGTTGTAAATATAAACCTAACCCTTGTTTATATGGCTTTATGTATAAACCTTTTCCTAATGCAGCTGCTTCCATTGCTTGGTTGTGTCGTTTGGTTTCGTCTAACGTTTTTGTCGCAGCTTTTGCGTCAGTTACCGCTTTTGCGACTGCCGCAGCACCGCCACCTAGAGACCCTAAAGCTCCTAATGCTGCAAAGAGGGGAATAAGAGGTATGAATCCCCCACGTTTTGGTATTGGCAATATTCTGATCTTGGGTGACATAATTTTTTTGTGTTTTAGAGCGCTCAAGGCTTGCTGTATTGTCGATTTTAAAGATGATCGAAGTTTACCACCAACACGACGTCGGGCTAGAAGGACTGCTTTGTTAAACGAAATTGCTCTGCGAGAATGCTTCCTTCGTCGTGATTTATTTCCCATTCCTAATTTCTTTTGTCCTTTCCGTGATTTGCCACCCATTCCCATTGTCCGTTTTCCTTTCATTATACCAGCTATGGTTAATGCAGCTGCCCTTTCTCCAAAGGTAGCGTCGGTAGAACGAAATCTATTCCAAGCTTTTTGTTGTAAAGTCTTATCTGCTATGTGTCGTTGTCCTAGATCGTTTGACTGGGAGTATGCAATATCGTGTTCTTTACACGCTTCGTCCAATGCGTTATTACCTTTGTCGCCACGAGCTAATCGTTTTTGTAAACGGGTGCCTGGCCCACAATATCGATATCCGGGTATATGCAAGTCCACGGGTAATTTATTTATTAAAGTATTAATTAATCCTGAACCTTTTTTTTCCTTTGACGCTGGGATGTATACTTCATACCACACTGACTGACACTTCACTACTAAACTACTTTCTGCACGTGGTGTATATATATAGAAGCGTCATACAAGTCGTGGTTTAATACCATAATGGGTGACATCCGTTTCATTCCGCAAGATACAGAATTACCTATCAAAAATTATGACATTACTCTAACAAGGAGCAGTACTCTAAACACCGCGGTTTACTAATAGGGGGATGTAAACGAGGTATAATCGTCGGACCATCCGGCTGTGGAAAAACCAATGTTATGATTAGCTTATTAGAACATCCAAATGGCTTACGTTTTGAAAATGTATATATATATATATATATATATATATATATATATATTGCAAATCTCTATACCAACCTAAATACCAGTACCTGCGGGAGTTACTGGCACCCATAAAGGAAATTAGGTATTTCGAATACAGTGATAATAGTGATGTTATACCTCCTAGTGAGTCCCGTAAAAATTCAATAATGATTTTTGATGATGTAGCATGTCATAAACAAAATGAAATTAGAGATCATTTTTGTTTTGGCAGACATCGAAATAATGATTGTTTCTATCTGTGTCAAACGTATTCTTCAATTCCAAAACAGCTTATACGTGATAATGTGAATTTACTTGTTCTTTTTCAACAAGATCACACTAATCTCAAGCATGTGTACGATGATCACGTTAATGTTGATATGGCATTTGATAGATTTAAAGACTTGTGTTGCTGTTGCTGGCGTGATAAATTCGGATTTCTTGTGATTGATAAAGAAAGCTATGTTAATAACGGTCGTTACCGTAAGAGATTTGACTGTTTCATTGCAGTATAAATAATCTACTAGGACTGTCAACGTACAGTCGTAATGGAGGAGCGCTTAGTACAAGACATTTTGCGTGCTCGCAAGAGTGTGCAACAGAAATATGCTAGTTTGAAAGAAGATACTGCACTTACAGAACGTGCAATGGAGGCACACTTTAAACGTATTACACAACCATTAAAATAATTAATTACTAAAAATGATGGTTCTCTCATCAAAGCTGAACCCCTTACGCCAGAAGTCGGAAAAAAGGAGTCCATTGCACATGAAAATGAAGTATTTTTACATTATACACCGAAATCCTCTAGAATACGTAAGGAGCCGCGTACTATTGTTCCTGACACCATTCCCACACCTCTACAGGAATCTGTAATTCCTGATGTCACACATGACGACGAGGTGGAAATTCCTACTTTACAACAATTGAAATCGGAACTACTGGATCTCAACCCGCCTTTGAAGAGTATCTTAATCAATACCAAGGATTAGCGAAATACTACGTCGAAGGTATCTTTAGAGATACCGAAGATGAATATGACTTAACGTACGGTGTGCATTTTATTCCTGAAGAAGAGAAATTTTTTATAGGCGATGCTGAACTAGATTTTGTTGGAGAAAATTTGCGAATCGCTCTTCCCGATGGATCATCCCTAGATTATGAGGGAACACCAGGATTATATGAACTACTTTTAAAAAGTTCCTACGGGATACAAAAGAGGATCTACAGCACTACAATGACATTTTGCGTCGTACGCATGCTGCCCGACGTAATTATAACCCTGATGATCAAATCCGAGGAACTAATAGTAAGAAGTACCTTGAAATCATTAAACCATTTCTTCACCCTAGAAAACGTTCTGCCACATCGTCTATTGCACCTCCAGCCACCAGATCTCGAACAACTTCTATATCCAAAAGAGGTGGTGGACTGCAGCTATTGCGATACAATAATAAACCTATTGAGTTTGTACCGTGGAATAATCCGAATAAGTTAGTCGATTGGTTAAGGGAATTATTAGGATCAATGTCGGCAGGAAATACTAGCAATCACAACGAAATAATATATATATAATTGATGAACTACGTAACGCAAAAGTAATAAAGTAACAGAACTTGTTATAAACCTACCACTATAGTCATTTCCTTTCATTGTTACTATGACTATCACTACAGATAGTACTATATGTCCACCAGTGATGCCAATAGATAAATTTGGTGGTCATCTTCATCATCAAATGACAGTGGATAAATTTGGGAAACATATTGTTCATCATAGCGATCTGTCTTATGAAACTTTCATTTCATTTTCTGGAATCGCCGCAAAGAAGACAATTAGTGTATCTACCGGCGTCGGTGATCAATATATCTATCCCTGTAGCGACGGTACTATAGTACATTGCAGGTGGAGTCATCCAAATCTTGAGCTTAACATAGATGGTACAAAATTTGAGCTAGCAAAGGATGTAATTGGTCAACCTCTTATAAGGAACGATGTAATTCGTGTAACCATGCCGACGTTTGTAAAGTTTTCAACTGCAACGATATTCAACGTAGAGTTCGTAGTAAAATCCAAAGCACAAAAAAAATGAGTAAAGCCGATGTTGTCGAAGAACTGCACAAACCTGCAAGAAGAAATTTTCCGCGGCGTTGTGTTGTACTAAAAGGTTTAAATGATCTATTTCATGCTGATTTAGTGGAAATGATACCATATGCTCGGATGAATAAAGGATTTCGATACATTTTAGTAATAATAAATGCATTCTCTAAATATGTCTGGGCTTTTCCCATCAAACGCAAGAATGGTAAACTGGTAGCGGATGTAATGGATAAACTTTTGTCTGGTTTGAAAAGGACACCTACACATATACAAACTGATATGGGAACTGAGTTCTATAATGCTGCATTCAAAAAAGTAATGAAAATATTTAATATCAATCATTACAGTAGTTATTCCACCTTGAAAAGTAGTATAGTGGAACGTGTAAATCGCACCCTTAAAGCAATAATGTGGAAAACCTTCAGCATGCAAGGATCCTATAAGTGGCTATCAATATTACCGCACATTGTCGCCGAGTATAATTCAAGAAAGCATAGAACAACTGGATACAAACCGGTAGATGTATCGGAAAAAAATAGTGCATCTATTTCAAAACATTTAAGATGTCAAAAAATTCTTGACCGTAAAACACCTAAATTTAAAGTGGGGGAACATGTACGCATTAGCAAACATAGAAGCATATTCTCTAAGGGGTACACACCTAATTGGAGTTACGAAGTCTTTCGTAAACGTTCAAGCCCACTCACCTACGCATTACGTGATAGTCGAGATGAAGAGATTCAAGGTCGGTTCTATGAGCCCGAACTACAAAGTATTAAACATCCAAACATTCATCTAGTTGAACGTGTCATCCAACGTCAAGGGAATAAAGCTCTCGTTAAGTGGTTGGGTTTTGATACTTCTCACAATTCCTGGATTTCTACCAAAGACATTGTGTAATACGCTAATTAACCTTAATTATATACTGTAATATTAATATGCAATAAACAGATTTTTTTACTTTTTTTATTAATAGTATCCTATACATATATATCACTACATACTACTAAAGCGTCTGACAAACACACACTCACGATGCTGTTTTTCGAGGATTGGTGAAATTATATTACCACAGTCATCTATTCTTTTTTTAAATCGTGCAGAATCTATAGCTATTTGTTCCCATTCTCCTTTTCGCGCATGCCTGTGCGCCAACTCCCATACTACTATTTAGTGAACTACGTTTTTGGACTCATTAATGCACACCTTCTTCACTGGGTGAGTCGTCATCTGATGGCTCAAAATTCGGTAAGTATCTTTCTATTTCGTGTATAAATTGCTCCAATGCTATTTCTTTAAGGTCTTCTATTAATCGCTTTATACAACAAATACACTCTATATCATCTACATGCGATATAAAGTATTTTTCACAAAGGCGTATTCCTCCCCCATACTTATTAACTAGATTATTTAAATAGTCATCACTAAATCTACCCATTCCATACACTTTTTCATGATCACCATCGAATTCTAATGATTGTAACTGGCACATTAGTCTTTAGACTGCACTAACACAATATACAGCTTTAGGCCACGACTCCGCACTATAACACATCCACATATTGACTAACACCTAATATTATCCCCTATTGGCTACAAGCGCGTTATCCCCCCCTTTTAGGTATAGGTTTGGCAAGATCCATATCCATATATAGTTTCTCCTTGGCAAATTCTTGCATTTCCAGAAGGCAGGCTATGTTGACCTCAAATACATCATGCAATGGACCTATAACTTGGTGAATGTTACATTCAGGAATTGCCGCTGCCGACTTTATTAGGTTTTTATAAAACTCTGGAAAGTTCACAGTATCTGCCAACTCCAATCGGTAATATATTATCTTCAAAAGCTTCCATAACTGTTCTATAGACTCCCATCCTAAATAGACATCAACTTCTTCACTATCACAGAGGCGTATAATTTTTTTCTTGTTAATATTTTCGTACGAGACAGTCTTCGATCCCAGTTTGGTAGGTAGCCATGTTCCTTCAGGACTGTAGAAATAATTAGTAATTACCCCTTGATTATCCATAAGTATACGCCATTCCTGCTTGTCAAACACCACTCCACCACTCTTCGATCCACCGAGTTTTACGACTGGCTCAAATCCAAATTTGGGTGATAGACCGACACTAACAAACTTTGTTTTACTTTTATTTAAGAAATAATGCACATTATTAAGCAAAATATCGCAATATTTACTTGAACTTATAGCACCGATAATCTTCGCTTTTTCTATGGCTTGACGTACGATGTTATCCATTATATACGATACTGGCTTTACATACATTCCCTCTCTTTTATATATGACACTCTCCCCACTATGTACCCTCCTCAAGGCTACTTACGTGACCTTCACGATTATACCACACATTGCTTTAGCGGTCTTGTCGGTTACACCTTTTCAAGGTTTTCTTTTCGTTCAAGGCTGTTACTCATTTCGTTTTTTTCCCAACCTTATATTCACCACATTTCCAAGGTCCCACATTTCCAAGGTTGTTCCACTTTGCCACATTTTGTTTTTTTGTTCCAACCTTATATTCACCACATTTCCAAGGTCCCACATTTCCAAGGTTGTTCCACTTTGCCACATTTTGTTTTTTTGTTCCAACCTTATATTCACCACATTTCCAAGGTCCCACATTTCCAAGGTCCCACATTTCCAAGGTTGTTCCACTTTGCCACAACAAGTTCACTACACAAGGTTACATACCCCCCACTCAGTATTATTCATATACTTAAAGGGAGGGGTTTTTACATATACCATAGTTACCGATCTTCACTATGTCAGTTACTCCAGTGCAAGACGATTGGAAGACTCCTACAGTGTACCAACCACAAACCCTATTTCAAATTAGTACGCGACGGACATGTCAATTAATTCCGAACTGGGTAAATTTTGAAAAGGAAGGAATACTACCGGCTTCCATAACCAAAGTGCTACGAAATAAATATGAACTGGTTCAGTGGAATTCAGCGTGGTATACCGAATTGAGCAAGGTAATACGCGAGCACTTTTCGGCAAGCCGTGTAACAGCATAAGCCCACATTGTATCAATATATGTTCGCTACCATCTGGTGGACTACATGAATTTGTGTCATTGCTGTTTCGCCCGATTGAAACCAGGAGATTACCGGGTAGTGGACCATCATATGCATATGGAGCGCTGGACTGCGCGATACTACCTGTCGCACGAATATTATTGGTGCTCGTCGTGTAGGGCGCCTCTCACACAGTTATACGATGTGTACGATGATGACTCATGTATACTGTGTGATGAGGTGTGCTACGTAGACGAGTAGTCTTTTTTTTACTGTATCTATTGTATATATTGTACATATTGTACATATTGTACATATTGTACATATTGTACATATTGTACATATTGTACATATTGTACATATTGTACATATTGTACATATTGTACATATTGTATATATGTGTTGCATATATTGTATAGAATACGTTATTTCCTGTCAGTATCTTACTGTTTTCGCTGATGTTAACATGTGTGACCCAAACTTTTATTATCCTCAGTATTACAACTGTTTCGATAAACGATTACTAACGTATCGAACATGGTCTGGAGTTCACTCACCCTCATCGCTTGCTGCAGCAGGATTCATTTCCACATCTTCAGACGATACGGTTGAATGTTTCATGTGTGGGGTTAGAATAAACCGATGGCAGCTAGATGTCAATCCGTTACAGGAACATCTACGATGGGCACCACATTGCACGTATGCTCAGCTCCTCGCACCACGTCCGCGCAGATGTACTGAAACGGAAGTGGAGAGGACCTTCTGCACTTGTACTAAATCAAAATGTTTTATTCCTAAAGAAAATCATATATCTGAGTAATACATTTGTACATGTTTCTACATGAATTAAATATATTAACATATCGTTTTCTTTTCTTTTGTGGGTGGGCAAAAAGTGGGTAAGAGTGGCAACCAGGTCACACGGATGTAATTGTGGAACATGAATGCGCGATAGGTCACACGGATAGCCTTGTAATTGTGGAACAGGAAGCGGGGTTTGTGACCTTGGGTTTGTGGTAATGATATGTCACACGGATAGCCTTGTAGTAGTGGAACAGGAAAGCGGGGTTTGCGACCTTGGTTTTGTGGTAATGATATGTATTTAGGTCACACATTGCGCTTTTTTGACCTTGGTCCGGTGGGGACCTTGGTTTTGTGGTAATGATATGTATTTGGGTCACACATTGCGCTTTTTTGACCTTGGTCCGGTGGGGACCTTGGTTTTGTGGCAACCTTGGAAATGTGGGACCTTGGAAATGTGGTGTGTTCCAAAAGTCTCCAATCTTACCTACTACCTCATTTATTCTCGCGAGTTCTCTCTCTAGACTTTGTCCATACTAATAGAAAGTGCCTGGGGGTCCGAAAGTTAGGATGCTTAACTTACGCTCAGGGGTCCGATAGTTCGGACCCTTATCAATTAGTTAGGGGCCCAATAGATCCAAATAACCTCAAAAAATAATATTCTTCTGTAAAAAATGTTGATTGCTTGTTTGATCAATAACTTCTCGAATGTCAATAGGTCTTCAGGGCTTTGTTTAAAACTTCACAATGTTGAAATTACTGTAGAAAGGTATTTTTAAGCAATATGTATATATTTAAATTTGCTTAAAAAAATTAAGTACGACCTGCAATGTAATTAATGATCCTTGGATCTATCTACCTGTGTCTGAAGTTACATTGTAATAAAATTTTTTAAAAGAATGTTCTTTTTACATTGAAGGGTATTATTTTTTAATTATTTCCTTTCTTTTCTAGTCCGTTTGCACAATTTATTTTCCACAACAAGAAATCAACAAGTTTAATCCACTGAACGACTGAACACCAAAACACGTTTATTGTACTCCACTAACTTTCAGACTCCTAAGTGTATGCCAAAGATCCGAACCATCGGACCCCTAAGCACATCTTAAGGATGCGAACTTTCGGAACCCTAGACACTTCCATACTAATATTAGGTCTATACAATTAATACTATACTTGTAACGAATCTTTTACGTTCTTCGTTCATTTAGTTGTAAATTAAAAAAAGTTTTTGATAATTAATGAATTATAAGTATGTGGTAGGCAACTTAATTTGCACTGGTGTAACTTAAGTTGCATATCTTCTTAAGGGTTTATACTTCTACGTCTTTGAATTATTTTTTCGCACATATTTCTTGCGCATAGCTACATCACCTGACATCGTGAGCGTCCTTTTTGGCATTGCTTGATGTACGTTGTTTTAAGCAAGAATCCATTTTTGGTTTCCACCCAAATTTTGTGCAAAGTGCCATTGATTGAATGGTAAGACACATTTAACTCATATTATATGCTTTTGCAGGCGCTTTTGGTACTTTTGATACTTTTACTTTTACTATTTTTATCAGTTTTCGCATTTTTGATTCTTATGATTACATTTTTGTATTTAATTCGGATCTAAATGTAGATCATATTTTTTATTTGAACTTTCGAGAGAATGCAATAAATACTGGATTATTCAAATTTCAATGAAGATAAATTTGTAAGAAGTAATTAAAAATTATTATTAATTTTATTAAATACATAAATAAAAAGTTTACCTCGAGTAGGATTTGAACCTACGACCTGTACTTTGCTAGAGTACCGCGCTAACCAACTGCGTCACCAAGGTTCAAGACCTTGGTGGTAATTGTAAGAAGTAAATTCAGCTTTGGTATGGTTTACAACGTACAGCATTGATAAAACGACATATTGCGCAATATTTGTACGTAGATTACATCACCTATGGTTTATATTTCCGCATTCCTTTTGATAATAGTGGTTCCCAAAAAGTTGTACAAAAATTTTATAACAGGTATTTACACCCCAATAATTTATTAAGGCTATTAACACTAGTTTAAGATATAGTTTATACAATCCCAAATTTAAACGCTTAATAAACATAGTTTGTATTTTTTTTTTTATGATTGTGGACCTGAACAGGCTAAATAAGGCCTATCGTGCTAAAGCACTCAGGAACACTTAGGAGGATGGATAGAGGGATAATAAATTGCCAATAGATGCATATGAACAGCTACCTTAAATTTTCTCATATCATAAGTGAGAGGAAAACAGGAACTAGGGAGATCATTCCAGAGTTTAGAAGCCGTGTAGAAAAATGTGGATTGCGCTCGTTTGGTACGACAAGTGGAGATTTGAACTGCATGCTGATGATGTGAATGAGAGAACCGAGTGTTTCTCGCAAAGATAGCCGGAGATGGTATCAAAGAATGTAATTCACCAGCACAATAGCCGTTGTAATAACGATAATACAAAGAAAGAACTGAAACCATCCTTCTATGCTCAAGGGACTGTATGTGAGAAGTTAAGGACGGGTCATTTATAAGCCTAATCGCTCTCTTTTGAATACGATCAACGATATCGAGAGCGTATTGGGGAGCACTAACCCAAAGGTGAGAATTATATTCCAGATGAGGCCGAATTTGGGCCTTATACAGCAGAAGGAGTTGTCGAGAGGTAAAGTACTGCTTAGATCTGTACAAAAAGCCTATTTTACGAGCAGCTGTTTTGGTAGCTGACAGAAGATGGTCAACCCATGAGAGATTTGAAGATACAGTCATACCCAACAGAGTAATAGAGTCTGAAAACTTAAGAACTGAGCCATTCATACTTACAACAGGAAATGATCGATCTTTTTTGGCGGACATAAGGCAACACTGAGTTTTGTTAGCATTAAATTTAACTAGATTATTGCTTCCTCATTCGAGAATACATTGAATGTCTTTGTTGATTGAATTTGCCATTTCAGCTTTAATTTCTTGATTTGACATAGAAGGTGGATTATCACTATGAGTAGACTGAGATGAACTACAATGAAGAGTGCTATCGTCAGCAAAGCAATGAATGGGGTTAGTTGTTGAAGAAATAAGGTCGTTTATGTACAGCAGAAAAAGTGTAGGCGCTATAACGGATCCCTATGGTACGCCCGCGTTAATGCTAACTTCTTTTGAAAAAAAGCCATCAACTACGACACGTATTCGTCTTTTATCAAGGAAACTAGAAACCCAGTTGATGAGCGTATCATTTAACCCAAACGAGGTGAGTTTGGCAAGTAAACACTTATGTCAAACTTGGTCAAATGCCTTTGAGATATCTAAAGCGACTACAACTGTTTCACCGGACTGCTCTACTGTATTGTTCCAAACTTAAGTCACATATGAAAGAAGATCGCCTGTTGAACGACTTTGCCTAAACCCATATTGGTGGTCACTAAGGAGTTTGTTAGTTTCAAGGAACGTGAGCAGTTGCTGATTGATGGCTTTTTCAATGATTTTAGACAAAATGGAAGTGATGGCAATTGGTCTGTAATTTGAGGATCGGTCTTATCACCTTTTTTGGGAATAGGTTGAACATTTGCTAACTTCCATGATGAAGGAATTCCCAGAAGATATAGAGATCGTATAGAGCTTAGATAGGACTGGTACTAGTTCGGGGAACATTTCTTTAAGACAATAGCTGGGATACCGTCTAGGCCAGTCGCCTTATTGAGATCAAGCCTACTGATGATCGATTCCAAGAGCTTGTACCGAAAATGAATTGGTTTCATAACGTATGAAGAAGAGTTGACTAGGGCACATCTTTTCCAGAATCATTGAGACACGAGTTTGATGCAAACAAATCCACAAAAACGTTGGCTTTGTCTACAGAATCAGTAACTAACGATCCGTCAATAGATGTCAGAAATGAAGATGTTCGAAAGTTTTACTAATGGTTTTGCTAAAGACCAAAATTTACGACTGCCTAAAGGAGATGTAGCTAGTTCATTGCATTTTCGTTGTTCGAACAACTTTTTAGTTTTAGTGATGACACCTTTGCAGATATTTCTAGCACCAACGTATTCTACATGACTGTCAACCGATTTATTAGATTTCCATTTAATGTCACATTTATTTTTTAAAGATATTGCATCAGAACAAGCCTTATTGAACCAGGGTTGGGAACGTGAATGACCTACACGGTACTGGTTTTTCGGAATTCCCATGAGGATGACTTCAGATACTGAAAGAGCGATGTCCGAAGAAAAGGACGACTTAAAACAATATTCACGCCATGGAAAGGTTGCAAAGAAATCCCGTAAATCACTCCATCGAGCTGACTTAAAACACCACAAGGTTCTACCGGTTTTGCAAACAACAGTGGAATTAGGTACAGTAGAAATGATTTTTATTAGACAATGGTCGGAAAGACCTAAAGGCGAAAGAACGGAAGTTTTATAAACAAGAGGGTTTGATGTAAGAAAGAGATCTAGAAGATGTGGAGTATGGTTAGGGTTATCAGGGATTCTTGTGGATTCAGAAATCGTTTGTATGAGATCACATGAAATAGCAAATGTTTCTGCACTATGATCAGCGGGATTTGTAGTAGATGAAAATTGAAGCCAACTAGAGTTATGAACATTGAAATCGCCTACAAATGAGATATCGCAAGATGGAAACTGAGACAGGAGATAGTCAACTTTCATACTAAGGTAATCGAAGAAGTCTTGAAAGTTGCTGTCATTAGGAGACCAATAAATGCAACAGTAGAATTACACAAAATTAGGACCAGAATGTTTAAACCAAATCAAGTCAAAATTTTTATTTTCTAAGGAAGAAACCCTCTTGCAAGCAATTCTGTCCTTGATGTACGCACATACGCCTCCTTTATATCGAAAGTTAGAGTGAAGATGGTATTGAGGAAATTGCAAGTCGGGTGACTCGGAGCTTTCAGAGGAGACTTGTGTTTCAGATAGAAACAATATATCAGGTTGTGTGTGTGTGTGTGTGTGTGTGAGTGTGTGTGTGTGTGTGTGTGTGTGTGTGTGTGTGTGTGTGTGTGTGTGTGTGTGTGTGTGTGTGTGTGTGGGTGCGTGCGTGCGTGCGTGCGTGCGTGCGTGCGTGCGCGCGTGCGTGCGTGCGTGCGTGTGCGTGCGTGCGTGCGTGCGTGCGCGCGTGCGTGCGTGCGTGCGTGGCGTGTGTGTGTGGTGTGTGTGTGTGGTGTGTGTGTGTGTGTGTGTGTGTGGGTGGTAGTGTGCATGTGCGTGTGAGCGTGCGTGCGTGTGTGGCGTGTGCGTGTGCGTGGGTGTGCGTGTGACGTGTGTGCGTGTGCGTGTGTGCGTGGTGTGTGTGCGTTGTGTGGGTGTGGTGTTGTGTGTGCGTGTGCGTGTGCGTGTGGTGTGCGTGTGCGTGTGCGTGGTGCGTGTGCGTGTGCGTGTGCGTGTGCGTTGCGTGTGCGTGTGCGTGTGCGTGTGCGTGTGCGTGTGCGTGTGCGTGTGCGTGTGCGTGTGCGTGTGCGTGTGCGTGTGCTGCTGTGCGCGTGCGTGTGCGTCGTAGTCGCGTGCGCGTGCGCGTGCTCTTCTGTTTATTTACTATGATAAAAATCAGGATTAGAAAAATTAAAATAGAACAAATCTTTTTAAACTGTGTTAGATATCGTATCTCTTACTTACTCCTATCAACAACGCTGCGCAGAAATGCCGTTATAAACCATTGTTCCATATTTCCTCGGACGATAAATAAAACATCATTCCATCGCTATTCAATAAAAGTGAGTATTTGTTGAATGAATATTAAAACTTCAAAAATGAAACAGCGCGCGCTGTAAATATTGTATAAAAGTTGACTCTCTTTATGTATTACCTCTTTCGAACGCGAAAAGGCTACGAATTGAGTCCGCGATGCACCACTACGTGCGCGTACTTCTATCTACTACCGTGAAGCTATACGGGGTGTCCAGAAACTCTACTGACAAACTTTGCGTAGTGATTCTAGACCCGAAAATAAGAAAAAAAGTTCATATATACCCAGGTCCGGAAACGCTTCGTTTAGAACCTACAGGTTGTGACAAAATTTTATTTCTCTCGGTTTTATGTTAATTTTAAAATTGGGACACTGTATCAACAAGAGTAACAACAAATGTCATAAATACATTTGTGTATCTAAACAACAACTTGTCATTTTATTTTAGTCAAAGCCTGCTAAAATGGCAAGAGATTCAATAGCTGGTTAAATAAATTAAACTGTTCATCAACCAATATCTCGAAAACGGTTGATCTGAGAGGCATCGACCAAGTATACCGTTTTTGCTTAGAACTGAAAAGGGAACAAACTAATTCAAACGGAACGTCAATATACCGGGTGGTAAAAAAGTTAAGGCCAATTAACTTTTAGCATACCACCATAGATCCCTGCGATACCTTCAAAAATAATGTGGGAATATGTTCAGGGATTCGCCGCTCATTATCAAAACGAGTGAGATTATGTATGGAAACAAATGGTCATCATGTGGAACACCTTTTGTAACATTTATTTTTTTAGTTTTATTATTTATTTCTTCATTTTCGTTCTTAAATTCAAAGTTAAAATAAAAATGCGAACATACGTTACTTTGATTTTTAATTCCAATTAGCTAAGGATTCTAGTTCTACTGTCAGATACAATTACTTTCATTATTGTGCAAGAATTGCTCATATACAAGAAACGAAAACTTACGTCTGAATGGGAGTTGCTTTAGTTAACATAAAATAGACGTCAAACTGATTGCACGTATTCCTTGAATAGAAACACCGTGACGCTCATATGCTACAATAATAACAGTATGTATATTTTAAACTAAGACGTCAAAGTGATGGACTGAAACTGATTGAACACAAACTATTAATTGCAATATATGGACGCCAATATGTTTGCAACAACAACATTGTGTATATTTTAAACTTAGACGTCAAAATCATCGAGTAGTTTAGTTGTGGAAACACAATTTTTGGATATGAAATCAGACGTCAAACTGATTGCTCACACACTATTAACTAAAATATATTACCGCCCATATGTTTGCAACAACATTATGTATATTATAATTACCAAAATGACAGTTTCATTAAGAGGACATGCAAGGTAGCAAGACGCCATAATGACTTTTAGCACAGTACTTTAATGTATGGGTTCCAGAACGATCGTCAAACGTACGAAAATAATGTATATTGTAACGGTATAAACGGGTGGTAGAACGGGATTACAGATAAAATTGCCCTTTTTGCCCCGACTAGTCAGCGTATGGGTGTGGGTATGATGTTGATAAATTTTGCACATCCAGAATAGTAAATCGTACGTAAGTCAAAGTAGGGGATGAAGTACTCAGATCGGTTAAGGGCGCCAGAATGTTTGGTAGTCAAAATAAGGAACATCGTGCCAAAATTACGAATACATAGCGTGTCTAAACATACAGAAAACATACGCCTACCTATCCGCAATCAATCCCAGGTGTACTGGACAGCAACTCAGTAAACCACCTGAAAAAGGGCTTCAAAATAGCACTACACGCCTGACAAATAAAAGCGTGTTAATCACTCAATAAAGTCACGTTACTACACCTTAGTGTAAATAATAAGGCATTATATAATAAACAAAACAAAACAAAAAAATCGCCTTTGTTGAATGCACTCTAAATGAATTAATACTCAACTAGAAATCAAATAAAACACTGAATCTCATTAACAATAATAAAAAAAACTGTAACTTCAGTACGTTAAAACTTAAACTCATAAACTACCGGTAAACTTGCAATTTGCAAAAATAAATACTTTTATGTAACACAAAAGGGGTTTTCACAGAATTAAAACAAATTTATAACACCTAACAAAGCTATAATAAAATAAAACAAATAATAAAATATAACACACGATAATGTGTATATAAGATAACAAATTCTTAATGGGCGACAGAAGGTCTGGCCAGAATTCTGCGTAACGCCGTACTAAATTGTTTAACCTAAATATATATAATTCGTGGATTTATAAACCACACTACTACAGGGTCAATTGCCCTTTAATACTAAGATGAAGGGTGTGAAGGCGGAGCGTCAAAATTATGGTTAATTACAATAAATAAACCAAGGCAACAACTTAATTTAATAAAAAGGTACACGACTCCGCTTTCAAACCTTCGTTACCAAAACAAAATAATTCGAAACACACACACAAGAAATCTTGAAAATACTTTAAAAAAAACACAATGTTATATTACCTTACTGTCTAGATTAGCACCTCTCCTGTGTTACAACAAACGAAAATGAACCAGGTGATCGATTACTGCTATAACGGATACGGAATTTCCCTGCTCTGACGAAATGATGAATGAAAATGTTGACTAATATTCTTTTGTACACAAACTGTTCCTTGACTGAATCTCGGTATAATGTTACTGTATTATCTAAGAACTTCTTTTAAAATAATAACTGGTGCGTTCAACTGACTTGTTAACTTTTATCTTTCAATTAGTTTTATTTACACTAACAATCCAAAAGGTTATTAACTTTATTTAAATAAATATAATTTTAATATACTGCGAAAGTTTCTTTATATTTCGACACGTTATGCACGGCAATTAAGTGGCACTTCAAGAACGTTAATTTAATAAATCCGCAAAAGCGATAAAAAAAACCAAAGAGGTCACGGAAGCACTAATATAACAAGACGATGATCTCCAGGTAACTTGATTACGTAAAAATCGAAATCGGCACTAGGTCTATTCCTTTGGTGATTGAACAATTTTAATTAAAATCCCTTCACAAGTTTTCTTCAACAAGTAGATAACTACCCTCACGACACGTAAGTCCGTTCGTTAAACACCAAAAGGTCCAATATATCAACGTTCTAACCACCCCTTAAGCCGTAACAACAAACGTCACAGTACTACTACTCGAGAGCACTGTCAGTTGCAGTATCCCTAAATTAGTAACAAAAATCCATCTTGGAATTTTGAATCCCACCACTCACAAAAAATCTCATTTAATTTAGTTCCACCAATTAAAAAACGGAAGGAGAAGATTTGATACCCCACTCACACAAACTTCGTTTCCAATCGTAAGGGCTCGCTAACTTTCAAAATTACAATGTCAGCAGAATCAACGTGAAAAATATCTCTGTATTTTCATTTAAGTTCAAGCAGTTAGTCCCACATTCTATCTTTATGACTCAAAACCAACCTAGTCAATCTCAAACTGAACCACTACATTAAACAGACTTCATGTCGCCAGAACGATATCAAATGCATTCACAACTACACTCTTTCTTTAAGTTACTTAATTTTACAAAACTTTCTATAAAACTTTAAGGAAATCAAACGAAATAAACATTATTTACAACTTCAATAAGCGGGGAATAATAAGAAAAACAATCTCTAAAACTTTAAATGTAAAATTACGAAATAGTAATTAACAAACAAAAAAAACTTAAGCTCGAGACACACCATCCTTAAAGGTCGCGACACACGTAAAACAAATTTATCCCTAAAAATCAACTCGACAACAAAAATTTGACGGTAAATCGCTAGAAAATCGTGATACTATCACAATATAGTAAAAAGAAGGATGATAGACTATTGAACTCAGAAAAAAATGCGGATTTACATACTTCAATAAAATGTCAAAGAATACGTCTTATTCTAGGTGACGCCAAATTAAGGAATTACGTACAGACGGTATAATGATTGCACGATGTGTGTGTGTGTGTGTGTGTGTGTGTGTGTGTGTGTGTGTGTGTGTGTGTGTTTGTGCGCGCGCCTATATATATATATATATATATATATATATATATATATATATATATATATATATATATATTTATATGATTTTAATATTTATAATTTTAATTGTGATTATAATAAATTAATTACCTGAATTAGATGAAATAATAGAGATTAACTGTATCAGTAAATTGTAATGTTCAAGGGGTCGTTTTTATATTCTCGGACTAGACATGATAAGAGTAGATTAGAACGACACAAATTTATTTTTCAACATAGGCCCCTTGCTTTTCAATACAAGTATTACATCGTTTCAATAACATCTTTAACCCATTATAAAAATATTCTTTTGGTTTACTCGCAAAATTGCTTTCAACAGCAGCTATAAGTTCATCATCGTCCCTAAATTTTCTTCCCTTTAGTGTTCTTTTGAGATCTGGAAACAAAAAATAGTCACTGAGGCTAAATCTAGACTATAAGGTGCATGATCAATTTCTACAAAGCCACATGTAGCAACCGCAGCTATTGAAAGTGTTGACTTATGGACTGGTGCATTGTCATGAAGCAGCATTAAGCTTGCATAATACTCTCCTGTGATTGTACCACCCTTCTTCAGATAATCAATCATTAAAATTCCTTGGCAATCCCAAAAAACAGTTTCCATTAGTTTTCCTGCAGAAGGGGTGACTAGTATGCCACTGCATCGACTCTTGTTTCGACTCAGGATTAAAATGATGGACCCAAGTTTTATCTCCGGTGATAAGTCGATTGATAATTAAATCTGGTTCGTTCCCACAAAGAGCCAAAAATTCTTCACACTTCTCCATTCGAGTAAACATTTAAACAGGCGTAAGCATTCGTGGAACCCATCTCCCACTGACCTTTGTCATGCAAGGTAAACGTGTAAAATTCTGAAAACTGTGGTTTCTGAAACTCCTAATAAAGTCACTAATTGTCGCTTCTTTAATCTTGCATCTTCCAATACCAAACACATGATTTTTTCAATAACATTCGAAGTGATCATGTCAACAGGCCTACCTGGACGGGGATCATCATCTAGTGATTCTTGGCCATGTTTAAACAATTTTGACCATTCATAAATAGTCGACTTCACGAATAACTTTTGGAGATTTTCCTTGTTTTGTAAGAAACTTTATAACAGCTCGATATTCAAGTTTGTCCATTTTGAGACCTTACAACACAAACTGGCAGATATGAGAACTAATAATGCTGCAATTGCTTTGTAAATTGTCAAACACGTTACCATGGCATATGTGATTTAAAACCAATAAAATGAAAAATTACATTAACATTGTAAATTGCCTGGTTCGTGAAAATAAAAACGATCCCTCGTATTTTACTACAACTTATGATACTTACGATAATTACTGTTGTTCTTATTTAAATAAACTGCCTCGACTCAAGGGGTAGCGTTCAATATAGTTCAGTATGAAAAAAAAACATTAAATATTTACTTAAGGTTCTTTTGTAAACTAAATTCAATTATGATTTTAAATTAGGTCTGGAATTTTGTGTATTTTAACTTTATTGAAGCACCACCATCTGCAAATATATAACATGTGAGCATGCGAATTTCATTGACCTGAATATATGTATGCATCACATCATGGCTAAACAATAACGTTAATATTATTTGGGTATCTTTTTTTCTTTTAAAATAATATTGAATCATTATAAAATGAATAAGTAATTGAACTATTTCCAGACTAGTATATAATTCACTTGTATCCTTTACATTCATGCACACAAATAAATTATTATAATATTCAATGTACCCTCAACTAAATATATAAGATTCACATTAATGTAATTAAAAATTATTATTAATTTTATTAAATACAGTTTAATAAAAAGTTTACCTCGAGTAGGATTTGAACCTACGACCTGTACTCTGCTAGAGTACCGCGCTAACCAACTGCGCCATCAAGGTTCAAGCCCCAATCGATGTAAATTTTGTCTTTATGTATGTAGAACTGATGTAAATTCTAAATATAACGAGATTACAATCAAATTACTTATATTAATGGAATGTGAGCCTGCAATATCGCAAGGATTCAACCATACCAAAGCAACTTGACTAATATTAAATTATTATAACTTATAATAATTCACATTAATGTATTTTCTTTCAGCTGATCCAATTTCCAATTCAGAAATAATTCGAATTCCATTGATCTTATTGATCCATCGGTGGAAGATCTACAGCACCATTATACATAGGTATGCTGCATCAATATTCGCCTTGTAACAAATTTAATAATTTATTTTCAGGTTATTGTATAAGAAAATACAATAATTTTATCTGCATTCAAATTTATTATGCACTTGCAACTTTTTTAATTTTTATTTCAATTAAAATAACGCAATAATAATTTGCTTAAAATAATTTTTAATTTAAACGAAATAATTGAAATAAATCGATTTGCATTCATTTGTATACCGACACACATCACTCGGAATAACATTTACGTGAACCTTATTTTTATTCACAATTTTAAATTTCAATTGTTTAGTATTATAAAGTTTTTAGGATATACGAACCACATGAACGAGCTTAAATTTTTATTCATGTATACCCCGAGTAACATGTTCACACTATGAAAAATTACAATTCTGAATAACCACCCATCACCTTAGCAAATTTTGTCAGTACAACCGTAACACTGCTTAATTCTCATTGGCTAATCATTTTTCACAAATTTGTAAATTTTTATTTTTACACATAACTTTATAAGAAAAGTTAGTGTCAGATCGTACAAACATATTAATTTTTGAATTCTACACAAAATTTCCTTTCTATAGTTACCTCACATGGCATATTTCCTTTTAAAATTCCTAATCTATCTAAATTTTAACAGATACGAAAATTTTCATATACAAATTTACTTATATCTAACTTATTCTACTTCCTACAGGAAAACTATAAACAGAAATAGATTCTATGACCCAAAATACATGGGGATTCACCAGTTTCTAACACTTTTACGGTTTATGTTGAAATATTTTGTCTCAACCACTACGCTGAAATTCATCATGACTTGATTTCACAACATTTATGCTTAAACCACATCTAGAATGTTAACTTAAGTTGTAACACTTCCTAATGACGCTATTATGTAAGTTTATAACATAATATTTGTTTAATTTCACTTTTAAACTTAATAGGTTCTATGAATCTTGTTAAATCTGATCTGATTCACAATCTTAAAATGTACTTTTACTCTTCTTATGTTGATTGCTACAATTCAATTTCTTTTTGTTTTAGAATAGAAGCATATTATGGTACCAGACTAGAATATCCTCATACAAAATGGATTACATGCATTTTATAGATGAAAATATATATTTTTACTATTCCGAAGATGGTCGGAAAATATTATAATGAAGAAATCTATTGTTCAGCTATGATTACACTTTTATACTTATGAAATTTGATTTAATTAGCTAACAACATGTCCTATAATCACATTTGTATTTAGTTTTATGTTACTTTGTTCTTATGCAATTCGTGCTTTATAAATACGCTTATCAATTCCAAGTAATTAATTTATGTTTAATGTAGCTATTTAACCTAGCTTAATCTTCTCCGTATATTTAGCTTAACAAATATCATCTCAACATATGTATATATTATATATATATATATATAATATATATATATACATTTAAGATTTATAATATAAATAGAAAAGTATTTACCATGTACTAATCTATGACCATAAATAGAATCCATCCAACATTCACGATCGCTCTTCTTGATTATTGTTTTTCGTAGAATAATTGCAGTAACATCCACAACATTAAAAACACAACTCACACAGACTGCCCGATAGTCAGCCAGTCTACAAACCAACAGCAAATCAAACAGTTTAGTTTCGCACGTATGCGTGGATACAACCCAACTTAGGCTAAACTATCGGCCGCTAATTTAATCTGTAGTGTGCAATAAACCTAATATAAACTAAAACTGTTAAGTACAATGTACCTGAATACCTGTAAGTATATGAATGTGCACAGACTGATACTTTAGTTAATAAATATTTAATATTGTGAACTTGTGCAAGATTATACCTTAATGAAGCAAAAGAATAATATTTTAAGCACACACACGGACTGTGTGTCATGAAAACTTAGTGGTGGGTTCAACTGAATCTTTGCAGTTCGCTTTAAGTTGTTGTATTAAAAAGATTGGCGGAACAAAGCATAATAAATCAAAAAGAGTAGATATCCCAAAAATGATATATATTGTACAAATTGAGAAAAACCGTACATAGCTCTTAAGACTTACTCGGATACTAATCTTATATATGACAATCAATCTTAAAAGCCAAAATTTTAAAGTTGCTGTCGAATTAAATTTAGTACTATTTGATTCTTACTTAATTTTATTACACTAGACAATTTGGTAATGTAGGATTTCTACAATTGAAAGTTTCTTCTATAACAGTGACTGTAACAAAAAAAGTTCCTGTAAACACGGATCCGAAAACGCTTTTTCAGGGAGCTAGAGTCCTTTGAAGATGGCTTTCGGTTTATAGCTCCAGAACGACTCCAGCGCTATCGCAACCAATTTTGAACCTAAATTTCTGTCAGTAAAGTCAATTATTTGAGACCATAATTTTCTGTCTTAATTCCTACATATTTGCTACCGGTCTTTCATAAACGATCGTTTTTAGATATTCCGATAAGTAGTAAAGAATTCAAATCTGGTGACCTTGCAGGCCATGGCTGAGGTCCAATTCATCTTTGACCAAATTTATGATAACTGTAATTTTTTACATCTAATCTGAAATGAGAGGGTCATGCATTAGCCACAGGTTATTTCTTAGCACACGGGGAACAAACAATTCTGGTAAATGAAGAGACAGAAGACAGGTTTCCCATTTAACTTTAGTGGTAGAAAAAAGGTCTTATTAAACAATTGTCTACAATAGCCCAATTAAATTAAATTTTGTTATGGAATAAGAAAAATGGAGATTTTCGCCAAAAACATGGAATGAAAATGTACAATCCGTCCTTCAAAACCTGTACGGCAACAACACTATTTTGAACTAACATTTTCGACTTTTAAACTTGAGAAAATTCTAACGAGGAAGAATCTTGACTGCTTACCTTCACGTGTACGGCTTAACACTATTGTGAAATCACATACTGTCAATTTTCGATCAAACTTTACAATTTCTCGAGCGCAGAGTTGATTTTCTACTGACAAGACAACCTTAATAATGGTATTCCTCTTCTTATCTTCCGGAGTAACGTTCTTAACAACCCATTAAAATTATAAAGAAATGACATTAAAACATTGTCTTAAATAAATATTGTTTCCCGTTTAATTTACATTTCAAAAATATTTCAAATTTTCAAAATCCCAGAAAGGTTTGGAAAGGAATTATAATTGGTGTTCAAAATTCCAAAAAGTCAAATTTACAAATGGCAAATTTCCCAATTCCCCTTATTCATCTTCCGGAAAAGTAATTGTTCTTTAAATAATCCCTTTATGTAAATTTTTATGACTTATTGCTTAAACCTAAACCAGTTTTAAAGGCAACCAAACTTGCTCCCTTAAGAATTTTGACTCTTGTTTACCCTTTTTAATTTTGTATTGCTCCCAATTTTGAAACGGTATATTTAGCACCTTACACAATTTTTAAATCAACCTTTTTAAATTGTTAAAGGTTAAATGGATTGGAATTAAATCTTTGGTGTTCAAATATCAAAAGTCGAAATATTAAAAAAGAAATTTTTACCCCAATTAAACCCCTTAATGATGTCCTTTAAACCAGATTTTTCAAATCCAAATTCACTACCTGAAGTTAATTCCCTTTTTTCAAGGAATTGCGGTATTTCCAACCTAAAATAAAACCAGGTTTAAAACATTCTTTTTTAATCCTTAAGAATTTTGCCTCTGTTTAAAGGAAATTTTTAATTTTAGTAGTAATTGCAACCCAAGTTTTGCGTATAAAATTAAAAACCCAGAATTCAAATTTTTTTAAAATTTTAGCAGTTTTAAAAATTAGGAATAAGGTGCAAATATTTAATCCCAAATCCTTTTTCGGTGCAATTAAAAATCCAATGTCGGAATTCCTTAGAAAAAGAGGATTTCAAAGTTAATTAAATTTAAGGAGTTTTAGAGAGGATTTTTAAAAATGCCAAATTCCCACCTTTAATTGGCCCTTTTTTTTAAAAGGACAATTCGCCCCTTGGCAATTGGTTACCAATTAACAAAAAATTAACTAAAAATTTCGGTTTTGAAATTAATTGGTAATACCAAGTCCCCTTTAATGATAGTCCGTTTTGAAAAGTACCGTACAATTCGAAAAAACCCCATGTCGGCAATTGCGCTTATGCAAATATAGAGGCATAATTCAAATTAATTAAAAATTTGAGCGAGTTTTGGAAGAGGAGGATTATTGGAATAAGGTAGCACAAGGTCCCACCTTTAATGCCTATAGTCCGTTTTTGAAAAGTACCGTACAATTCGAAAAATCCACCCCGATGTCGGAATTGCGCTTATGCAAATATAGTAGGCATCAATTCAAAGTTAATTAAAAAATTTGAGCGAGTTTTGGAGAGAGGATTATTGGAATAAGGTAGCACAAGGTCCCACCTTTAATGCCCTATAGTCCGTTTTGAAAAGTACCGTACAATTCGAAAAATCCACCCCGATGTCGGCAATTGCGCTTATGCAAATATAGTAGGCATCAATTCAAAGTTAATTAAAAATTTGAGCGAGTTTTGGTAGAGGAGGATTATTGGAATAAGGTAGCACAAGGTCCCACCTTTAATGCCCTATAGTCCGTTTTTCGAAAAGTACCGTACAATTCGAAAAATCCACCCCGATGTCCAATTGCGCTTATGCAAATATAGTAGGCATCAATTCAAAGTTAATTAAAAAATTTGAGCGAGTTTTGGTAGAGGAGGATTATTGGAATAAGGTAGCACAAGGTCCCACCTTTAATGCCCTATAGTCCGTTTTTGAAAAGTACCGTACAATTCGAAAAATCCACCCCGATGTCGGCAATTGCGCTTATGCAAATATAGTAGGCATCAATTCAAAGTTAATTAAAAAATTTGAGCGAGTTTTGGAAGAGGAGGATTATTGGAATAAGGTAGCACAAGGTCCCACCTTTAATGCCCTATAGTCCGTTTTTCGAAAGTACCGTACAATTCGAAAAATCCACCTCGATGTCGGCAATTGCGCTTATGCAAATATAGTAGGCATCAATTCAAAGTTAATTAAAAAAATTGAGCGAGTTTTGGTAAGGAGGATTATTGGAATAAGGTAGCACAAGGTCCCACCTTTAATGCCTTATAGTCCGTTTTCGAAAAGTACCGTACAATTCGAAAAATCCACCCCGATGTCGGCAATTTTTGCAAATAAATACATCAATTCAAAGTTAATTAAAAAATTTGAGCGAGTTTTGGAGAGGAGGATTATTGGAATAAGGTAGCACAAGGTCCCACCTTTAATGCCCTATAGTCCGTTTTCGAAAAGTACCGTACAATTCGAAAAATCCACCTCGATGTCGGCAATTGCGCTTATGCAAATATAGTAGGCATCAATTCAAAGTTAATTAAAAAAATTTGAGCGAGTTTTGGTAGAGGAGGATTATTGGAATAAGGTAGCACAAGGTCCCACCTTTAATGCCCTATAGTCCGTTTTTCGAAAAGTACCGTACAATTCGAAAAATCCACCCCGATGTCGGGAATTGCGCTTATGCAAATATAGTAGGCATCAATTCAAAGTTAATTAAAAAAATTTGAGCGAGTTTTGGTAGAAGGATTATTGGAATAAGGTAGCACAAGGTCCCACCTTTAATGCCCTATAGTCCGTTTTTGAAAAGTACCGTACAATTCGAAAAATCCACCCCGATGTCGGCAATTGCGCTTATGCAAATATAGTAGGCATCAATTCAAAGTTAATTAAAAAATTTGAGCGAGTTTTGGGAAAGGAGGATTATTGGAATAAGGTAGCACAAGGTCCCACCTTTAATGCCCTATAGTCCGTTTTTCGAAAAGTACCGTACAATTCGAAAAATCCACCCCGATGTCGGCAATTGCGCTTATGCAAATAAAGTAGGCATCAATTCAAAGTTAATTAAAAAAATTTGAGCGAGTTTTGGAAGAGGAGGATTATTGGAATAAGGTAGCACAAGGTCCCACCTTTAATGCCCTATAGTCCGTTTTTCGAAAAGTACCGTACAATTCGAAAAATCCACCCCGATGTCGGCAATTGCGCTTATGCAAATATAGTAGGCATCAATTCAAAGTTAATTAAAAAATTTGAGCGAGTTTTGGTAGAGGAGGATTATTGGAATAAGGTAGCACAAGGTCCCACCTTTAATGCCCTATAGTCCGTTTTTCGAAAAGTACCGTACAATTCGAAAAATCCACCCCGATGTCGGCAATTGCGCTTATGCAAATATAGTAGGCATCAATTCAAAGTTAATTAAAAAATTTGAGCGAGTTTTGGTAGAGGAGGATTATTGGAATAAGGTAGCACAAGGTCCCACCTTTAATGCCCTATAGTCCGTTTTTCGAAAAGTACCGTACAATTCGAAAAATCCACCCCGATGTCGGCAATTGCGCTTATGCAAATATAGTAGGCATCAATTCAAAGTTAATTAAAAAATTTGAGCGAGTTTTGGTAGAGGAGGATTATTGGAATAAGGTAGCACAAGGTCCCACCTTTAATGCCTATAGTCCGTTTTCGAAAAGTACCGTACAATTCGAAAAATCCACCCGATGTCCCCCCGGGGGGGGGGGGGGGTCCCACCTTTAATGCCCTATAGTCCGTTTTTGAAAAGTACCGTACAATTCGAAAAATCCACCCCGATGTCGGGCGCTTATGCAAATATAGTAGGCATCAATTCAAAGTTAATTAAAAAATTTGAGCGAGTTTTGGTAGGAGGATTATTGGAATAAGGTAGCACAAGGTCCCACCTTTAATGCCCTATAGTCCGTTTTTGAAAAGTACCGTACATTCGAAAAATCCACCCCGATGTCGCAATTGCGCTTATGCAAATAAGTAGGCATCAATTCAAAGTTAATTAAAAATTTGAGCGAGTTTTGGAGAGGAGGATTATTGGAATAAGGTAGCACAAGGTCCCACCTTTAATGCCCTATAGTCCGTTTTTCGAAAAGTACCGTACAATTCGAAAAATCCACCCCGATGTCGCAATTGCGCTTATGCAAATAAGTAGGCATCAATTCAAAGTTAATTAAAAAATTTGAGCGAGTTTTGGAGAGGAGGATTATTGGAATAAGGTAGCACAAGGTCCCACCTTTAATGCCCTATAGTCCGTTTTTGAAAAGTACCGTACAATTCGAAAAATCCACCCCGATGTCGGCAATTGCGCTTATGCAAATATAGTAGGCATCAATTCAAAGTTAATTAAAAAATTTGAGCGAGTTTTGGTAGAGGAGGATTATTGGAATAAGGTAGCACAAGGTCCCACCTTTAATGCCCTATAGTCCGTTTTTGAAAAGTACCGTACAATTCGAAAAATCCACCCCGATGTCGGCAATTGCGCTTATGCAAATATAGTAGGCATCAATTCAAAGTTAATTAAAAAATTTGAGCGAGTTTTGGTAAGGAGGATTATTGGAATAAGGTAGCACAAGGTCCCACCTTTAATGCCCTTTATAGTCCGTTTTTGAAAAGTACCGTACAATTCGAAAAATCCACCCCGATGTCGGCAATTGCGCTTATGCAAATATAGTAGGCATCAATTCAAAGTTAATTAAAAAATTTGAGCGAGTTTTGGTAGAGGAGGATTATTGGAATAAGGTAGCACAAGGTCCCACCTTTAATGCCCTTTATAGTCCGTTTTTCGAAAAGTACCGTACAATTCGAAAAATCCACCCCGATGTCGGCAATTGCGCTTATGCAAATATAGTAGGCATCAATTCAAAGTTAATTAAAAAATTTGAGCGAGTTTTGGTAGAGGAGGATTATTGGAATAAGGTAGCACAAGGTCCCACCTTTAATGCCCTATAGTCCGTTTTTCGAAAAGTACCGTACAATTCGAAAAATCCACCCCGATGTCGGCAATTGCGCTTATGCAAATATAGTAGGCATCAATTCAAAGTTAATTAAAAAATTTGAGCGAGTTTTGGTAGAGGAGGATTATTGGAATAAGGTAGCACAAGGTCCCACCTTTAATGCCCTATAGTCCGTTTTTCGAAAAGTACCGTACAATTCGAAAAATCCACCCCGATGTCGGCAATTGCGCTTATGCAAATATAGTAGGCATCAATTCAAAGTTAATTAAAAAATTTGAGCGAGTTTTGGTAGAGGAGGATTATTGGAATAAGGTAGCACAAGGTCCCACCTTTAATGCCCTATAGTCCGTTTTTCGAAAAGTACCGTACAATTCGAAAAATCCACCCCGATGTCGGCAATTGCGCTTATGCAAATATAGTAGGCATCAATTCAAAGTTAATTAAAAAAATTTGAGCGAGTTTTGGTAGAGGAGGATTATTGGAATAAGGTAGCACAAGGTCCCACCTTTAATGCCCTATAGTCCGTTTTTCGAAAAGTACCGTACAATTCGAAAAATCCACCCCGATGTCGGCAATTGCGCTTATGCAAATATAGTAGGCATCAATTCAAAGTTAATTAAAAAATTTGAGCGAGTTTTGGTAGAGGAGGATTATTGGAATAAGGTAGCACAAGGTCCCACCTTTAATGCCCTATAGTCCGTTTTTCGAAAAGTACCGTACAATTCGAAAAATCCACCCCGATGTCGGCAATTGCGCTTATGCAAATAAGTAGGCATCAATTCAAAGTTAATTAAAAATTTAGCGAGTTTTGGAAGAGGAGGATTATTGGAATAAGGTACCACCCACCTTGCCCTATAGTCCGTTTTTCGAAAAGTACCGTACAATTCGAAAAATCCACCCCGATGTCGGCAATTGCGCTTATGCAAATATAGTAGGCATCAATTCAAAGTTAATTAAAATTTGAGCGAGTTTTGGTAGAGAGGATTATTGGAATAAGGTAGCACAAGGTCCCACCTTTAATCCCTATAGTCCGTTTTTGAAAAGTACCGTACAATTCGAAAAATCCACCCCGATGTCGGCAATTGCGCTTATGCAAATATAGTAGGCATCAATTCAAAGTTAATTAAAAAATTTGAGCGAGTTTAGAGGAGGATTATTGGAATAAGGTAGCACAAGGTCCCACCTTTAATGCTATAGTCCGTTTTGAAAAGTACCGTACAATTCGAAATCCACCCCGATGTCGGCAATTGCGCTTATGCAAATATAGTAGGCATCAATTCAAAGTTAATTAAAAAATTTGAGCGAGTTTTGAGGAGGATTATTGGAATAAGGTAGCACAAGGTCCCACCTTTAATGCTATAGTCCGTTTTTGAAAAGTACCGTACAATTCGAAAAATCCACCCCGATGTCGGCAATTGCGCTTATGCAAATATAGTAGGCATCAATTCAAAGTTAATTAAAAAATTTGAGCGAGTTTTGGTAGAGGAGGATTATTGGAATAAGGTAGCACAAGGTCCCACCTTTAATGCCCTATAGTCCGTTTTTGAAAAGTACCGTACAATTCGAAAAATCCACCCCGATGTCGGCAATTGCGCTTATGCAAATATAGTAGGCATCAATTCAAAGTTAATTAAAAAATTTGAGCGAGTTTTGGTAGAGGAGGATTATTGGAATAAGGTAGCACAAGGTCCCACCTTTAATGCCCTATAGTCCGTTTTTCGAAAAGTACCGTACAATTCGAAAAATCCACCCCGATGTCGGCAATTGCGCTTATGCAAATATAGTAGGCATCAATTCAAAGTTAATTAAAAAATTTGAGCGAGTTTTGGTAGAGGAGGATTATTGGAATAAGGTAGCACAAGGTCCCACCTTTAATGCCCTATAGTCCGTTTTTCGAAAAGTACCGTACAATTCGAAAAATCCACCCCGATGTCGGCAATTGCGCTTATGCAAATATAGTAGGCATCAATTCAAAGTTAATTAAAAAAATTTGAGCGAGTTTTGGTAGAGGAGGATTATTGGAATAAGGTAGCACAAGGTCCCACCTTTAATGCCCTATAGTCCGTTTTTCGAAAAGTACCGTACAATTCGAAAAATCCACCCCGATGTCGGCAATTGCGCTTATGCAAATATAGTAGGCATCAATTCAAAGTTAATTAAAAAATTTGAGCGAGTTTTGGTAGAGGAGGATTATTGGAATAAGGTAGCACAAGGTCCCACCTTTAATGCCCTATAGTCCGTTTTTGAAAAGTACCGTACAATTCGAAAAATCCACCCCGATGTCGGCAATTGCGCTTATGCAAATATAGTAGGCATCAATTCAAAGTTAATTAAAAAATTTGAGCGAGTTTTGGTGAGGAGGATTATTGGAATAAGGTAGCACAAGGTCCCACCTTTAATGCCCTATAGTCCGTTTTTCGAAAAGTACCGTACAATTCGAAAAATCCACCCGATGTCGGCAATTGCGCTTATGCAAATATAGTAGGCATCAATTCAAAGTTAATTAAAAAATTTGAGCGAGTTTTGGTAGAGGAGGATTATTGGAATAAGGTAGCACAAGGTCCCACCTTTAATGCCCTATAGTCCGTTTTTCGAAAAGTACCGTACAATTCGAAAAATCCACCCGATGTCGGCAATTGCGCTTATGCAAATATAGTAGGCATCAATTCAAAGTTAATTAAAAAATTTGAGCGAGTTTTGGTAGAGAGGATTATTGGAATAAGGTAGCACAAGGTCCCACCTTTAATGCCCTATAGTCCGTTTTTCGAAAAGTACCGTACAATTCGAAAAATCCACCCCGATGTCGGCAATTGCGCTTATGCAAATATAGTAGGCATCAATTCAAAGTTAATTAAAAAATTTGAGCGAGTTTTGGAAGAGGAGGATTATTGGAATAAGGTAGCACAAGGTCCCACCTTTAATGCCCTATAGTCCGTTTTTCGAAAAGTACCGTACAATTCGAAAAATCCACCCCGATGTCGGCAATTGCGCTTATGCAAATATAGTAGGCATCAATTCAAAGTTAATTAAAAAATTTGAGCGAGTTTTGGTAGAGGAGGATTATTGGAATAAGGTAGCACAAGGTCCCACCTTTAATGCCCTATAGTCCGTTTTTCGAAAAGTACCGTACAATTCGAAAAATCCACCCCGATGTCGGCAATTGCGCTTATGCAAATATAGTAGGCATCAATTCAAAGTTAATTAAAAAATTTGAGCGAGTTTTGGTAGAGGAGGATTATTGGAATAAGGTAGCACAAGGTCCCACCTTTAATGCCCTATAGTCCGTTTTTCGAAAAGTACCGTACAATTCGAAAAATCCACCCCGATGTCGGCAATTGCGCTTATGCAAATATAGTAGGCATCAATTCAAAGTTAATTAAAAAAATTTGAGCGAGTTTTGGTAGAGGAGGATTATTGGAATAAGGTAGCACAAGGTCCCACCTTTAATGCCCTATAGTCCGTTTTTCGAAAAGTACCGTACAATTCGAAAAATCCACCCCGATGTCGGCAATTGCGCTTATGCAAATATAGTAGGCATCAATTCAAAGTTAATTAAAAAATTTGAGCGAGTTTTGGAGAGGAGGATTATTGGAATAAGGTAGCACAAGGTCCCACCTTTAATGCCCTATAGTCCGTTTTTCGAAAAGTACCGTACAATTCGAAAAATCCACCCCGATGTCGGCAATTGCGCTTATGCAAATATAGTAGGCATCAATTCAAAGTTAATTAAAAAATTTGAGCGAGTTTTGGTAGAGGAGGATTATTGGAATAAGGTAGCACAAGGTCCCACCTTTAATGCCCTATAGTCCGTTTTTCGAAAAGTACCGTACAATTCGAAAAATCCACCCCGATGTCGGCAATTGCGCTTATGCAAATATAGTAGGCATCAATTCAAAGTTAATTAAAAAATTTGAGCGAGTTTTGGAAGAGGAGGATTATTGGAATAAGGTAGCACAAGGTCCCACCTTTAATGCCCTATAGTCCGTTTTTCGAAAAGTACCGTACAATTCGAAAAATCCACCCCGATGTCGGCAATTGCGCTTATGCAAATATAGTAGGCATCAATTCAAAGTTAATTAAAAAATTTGAGCGAGTTTTGGTAGAGGAGGATTATTGGAATAAGGTAGCACAAGGTCCCACCTTTAATGCCCTATAGTCCGTTTTTCGAAAAGTACCGTACAATTCGAAAAATCCACCCCGATGTCGGCAATTGCGCTTATGCAAATATAGTAGGCATCAATTCAAAGTTAATTAAAAAAATTTGAGCGAGTTTTGGTAGAGGAGGATTATTGGAATAAGGTAGCACAAGGTCCCACCTTTAATGCCCTATAGTCCGTTTTTCGAAAAGTACCGTACAATTCGAAAAATCCACCCCGATGTCGGCAATTGCGCTTATGCAAATATAGTAGGCATCAATTCAAAGTTAATTAAAAAAATTTGAGCGAGTTTTGGTAGAGGAGGATTATTGGAATAAGGTAGCACAAGGTCCCACCTTTAATGCCCTATAGTCCGTTTTTCGAAAAGTACCGTACAATTCGAAAAATCCACCCCGATGTCGGCAATTGCGCTTATGCAAATATAGTAGGCATCAATTCAAAGTTAATTAAAAAAATTTGAGCGAGTTTTGGTAGAGGAGGATTATTGGAATAAGGTAGCACAAGGTCCCACCTTTAATGCCCTATAGTCCGTTTTTCGAAAAGTACCGTACAATTCGAAAAATCCACCCCGATGTCGGCAATTGCGCTTATGCAAATATAGTAGGCATCAATTCAAAGTTAATTAAAAAATTTGAGCGAGTTTTGGTAGAGGAGGATTATTGGAATAAGGTAGCACAAGGTCCCACCTTTAATGCCCTATAGTCCGTTTTTCGAAAAGTACCGTACAATTCGAAAAATCCACCCCGATGTCGGCAATTGCGCTTATGCAAATATAGTAGGCATCAATTCAAAGTTAATTAAAAAATTTGAGCGAGTTTTGGTAGAGGAGGATTATTGGAATAAGGTAGCACAAGGTCCCACCTTTAATGCCCTATAGTCCGTTTTTCGAAAAGTACCGTACAATTCGAAAAATCCACCCCGATGTCGGCAATTGCGCTTATGCAAATATAGTAGGCATCAATTCAAAGTTAATTAAAAAATTTGAGCGAGTTTTGGTAGAGGAGGATTATTGGAATAAGGTAGCACAAGGTCCCACCTTTAATGCCCTATAGTCCGTTTTTCGAAAAGTACCGTACAATTCGAAAAATCCACCCCGATGTCGGCAATTGCGCTTATGCAAATATAGTAGGCATCAATTCAAAGTTAATTAAAAAAATTTGAGCGAGTTTTGGTAGAGGAGGATTATTGGAATAAGGTAGCACAAGGTCCCACCTTTAATGCCCTATAGTCCGTTTTTCGAAAAGTACCGTACAATTCGAAAAATCCACCCCGATGTCGGCAATTGCGCTTATGCAAATATAGTAGGCATCAATTCAAAGTTAATTAAAAAATTTGAGCGAGTTTTGGTAGAGGAGGATTATTGGAATAAGGTAGCACAAGGTCCCACCTTTAATGCCCTATAGTCGTTTTTCTACCGTCAATTCGAAAATCCACCCGATGTCGGCAATTGCGCTTATGCAAATATAGTAGGCATCAATTCAAAGTTAATTAAAAATTTGAGCGAGTTTTGGAGAGGAGGATTATTGGAATAAGGTAGCACAAGGTCCCACCTTTAATGCCCTATAGTCCGTTTTGAAAAGTACCGTACAATTCGAAAAATCCACCCCGATGTCGGCAATTGCGCTTATGCAAATATAGTAGGCATCAATTCAAAGTTAAAAAAATTTGAGCGAGTTTTGGAGAGGAGGATTATTGGAATAATAGCACAAGGTCCCACCTTTAATGCCCTATAGTCCGTTTTGAAAAGTACCGTACAATTCGAAAATCCACCCGATGTCGGCAATTGCGCTTATGCAAATATAGTAGGCATCAATTCAAAGTTAATTAAAAATTTGAGCGAGTTTTGGAGAGGAGGATTAGGAATAAAGGTCCCACCTTTAATCCCTATAGTCCGTTTTGAAAAGTACCGTACAATTCGAAAAATCCACCCCGATGTCGGCAATTGCGCTTATGCAAATATAGTAGGCATCAATTCAAAGTTAATTAAAAATTTGAGCGAGTTTTGAGAGGAGGATTATTGGAATAAGGTAGCACAAGGTCCCACCTTTAATGCCCTATAGTCCGTTTTTGAAAAGTACCGTACAATTCGAAAAATCCACCCCGATGTCGGCAATTGCGCTTATGCAAATATAGTAGGCATCAATTCAAAGTTAATTAAAAAATTTGAGCGAGTTTTGGTAGAGGATTATTGGAATAAGGTAGCACAAGGTCCCACCTTTAATGCCCTATAGTCCGTTTTTCGAAAAGTACCGTACAATTCGAAAAATCCACCCCGATGTCGGCAATTGCGCTTATGCAAATATAGTAGGCATCAATTCAAAGTTAATTAAAAAATTTGAGCGAGTTTTGGAAGAGGAGGATTATTGGAATAAGGTAGCACAAGGTCCCACCTTTAATGCCCTATAGTCCGTTTTTCGAAAAGTACCGTACAATTCGAAAAATCCACCCCGATGTCGGCAATTGCGCTTATGCAAATATAGTAGGCATCAATTCAAAGTTAATTAAAAAATTTGAGCGAGTTTTGGTAGAGGAGGATTATTGGAATAAGGTAGCACAAGGTCCCACCTTTAATGCCCTATAGTCCGTTTTTGAAAAGTACCGTACAATTCGAAAAATCCACCCGATGTCGGCAATTGCGCTTATGCAAATATAGTAGGCATCAATTCAAAGTTAATTAAAAATTTGAGCGAGTTTTGGTAGAGGAGGATTATTGGAATAAGGTAGCACAAGGTCCCACCTTTAATGCCCTATAGTCCGTTTTTCGAAAAGTACCGTACAATTCGAAAAATCCACCCCGATGTCGCAATTGCGCTTATGCAAATATAGTAGGCATCAATTCAAAGTTAATTAAAAAATTTGAGCGAGTTTTGGAAGAGGAGGATTATTGGAATAAGGTAGCACAAGGTCCCACCTTTAATGCCCTATAGTCCGTTTTTCGAAAAGTACCAAATTCGAAAAATCCACCCCGATGTCGGCAATTGCGCTTATAAATAAGTAGGCATCAATTTAAAGTTAATTAAAAAATTTGAGCGAGTTTTGGTAGGGAGGATTATTGGAATAAGGTAGCACAAGGTCCCACCTTTAATCCCTATAGTCCGTTTTTGAAAAGTACCGTACAATTCGAAAAATCCACCCCGATGTCGGCAATTGCGCTTATGCAAATATAGTAGGCATCAATTCAAAGTTAATTAAAAAATTTGAGCGAGTTTTGGTAGAGGAGGATTATTGGAATAAGGTAGCACAAGGTCCCACCTTTAATGCCCTATAGTCCGTTTTCGAAAAGTACCCAATTCGAAAAATCCACCCCATGTCCAATTGCGCTTATGCAAATAAGTAGGCATCAATTCAAAGTTAATTAAAAAATTTGAGCGAGTTTTGGAGGGAGGATTATTGGAATAAGGTAGCACAAGGTCCCATTTTAATGCCCTATAGTCCGTTTTTTGAAAAGTACCGTACAATTCGAAAAATCCACCCCGATGTCGGCAATTGCGCTTATGCAAATATAGTAGGCATCAATTCAAAGTTAATTAAAAAATTTGAGCGAGTTTTGGTAGAGGAGGATTATTGGAATAAGGTAGCACAAGGTCCCACCTTTAATGCTATAGTCCGTTTTTGAAAAGTACCGTACAATTCGAAAAATCCCCCGATGTCGGCAATTGCGCTTATGCAAATATAGTAGGCATCAATTCAAAGTTAATTAAAAAATTTGAGCGAGTTTTGGGAGGAGGAAAAAAAACCCCACCTTTTGCCCTATAGTCCGTTTTTGAAAAACCACAACGAAAAATAATGTCGGCAATTGGCCAAAATATAGTAGGCATCAATTCAAAGTTAATTAAAAAATTTGAGCGAGTTTTGGTAGAGGAGGATTATTGGAATAAGGTAGCACAAGGTCCCACCTTTAATGCCCTATAGTCCGTTTTTCGAAAAGTACCGTACAATTCGAAAAATCCACCCCGATGTCGGCAATTGCGCTTATGCAAATATAGTAGGCATCAATTCAAAGTTAATTAAAAAATTTGAGCGAGTTTTGGTAGGGAGGATTATTGGAATAAGGTAGCACAAGGTCCCACCTTTAATGCCCTATAGTCCGTTTTTGAAAAGTACCGTACAATTCGAAAAATCCACCCCGATGTCGGCAATTGCGCTTATGCAAATATAGTAGGCATCAATTCAAAGTTAATTAAAAATTTGAGCGAGTTTTGGTAGAGGAGGATTATTGGAATAAGGGCACAAGGTCCCACCTTTAATGCCCTATAGTCCGTTTTTGAAAAGTACCGTACAATTCGAAAAATCCACCCCGATGTCGGCAATTGCGCTTATCAAATATAGTTGAGTATATTTATAATTAATGGCATATTGAATTTAGGGAAATATACAAGCTTTCCACATCATTAGTACATTCTGTTTTTGAAAACGTTTATCGTACAGGATGTACCATGTTTAGAGGAGTTACTCCAATTTTTGATATGGGTGAGTCCCCAGTAGAAACCCATATTTTTGTTCTATGTTATTTAAATAGCTTGTTTAATTCCGTCGTAAATTGTTTTAACCCTTCCTTATTTGGATGGATTTTGTCCCTAAAATGTTAAATTATTTTGTATTACGAATAGGTAATATTACACCTTACATTTCAAAGAAAAGAATCATTTAGAAGGTGGTGAATATCTATCAGCTTAATTTTTTTGCTTACAAATTGATTTAATTTCCAAGTTTATTTCCGTTACGTTTTATTACATTTGTTTGATAAAAAATTGGTGGTATGGTTCACACTATAATTTGTTTACTGTTCAACTTCAATATGTCCCTAATTAGCCATCGGAAATTTTGGAAATTTTAAGGGAAAAGTTGTGCTGCAGGGCGTCGTTTGTGCCAATCATTACCACTAGGGTTAATTCGGTTGGTTTAAAATACCAACAACTTCCTGATTTGTTCGAATCCTTTCTTCTTCTTCTTAATTGCGCCACTTTGTCCACCTACCGTAATTCGGCACCTGCTTTTTTTCCTTCTGAAAAAGACGGATTTTTAACATATTCGTCAACATTCGACATAAGATGCTATCGCCTAAATGATGGGTCATGTTCACTCTGTTAGTTCACGGAAAGCTAATGTTTTAAGTTTTAAACACTGCCATATCAATTGAATATAATATTACCTATAATATGCTGAGTTGTTTATTGTTTAACCAGGTTATTTGGGGTCTTCCGTATAAACTAATGAAAAGATCATAATCTGCAAAGTTATTTATGGCTTTACCTTAATTGCAATTTTTCTGCAAAGCTTCTTATATATTTCCTTTTACAATAACGTTAACCGCTCAGAAATACAAAAGCAGGATTTATTTATGATTGACAGGTGCAAATAAATTTTCAAACATTTTGAGATGATATTGTATGTCCCTTTGCATTAGAGCCGATACCGACTCTGAAGTATGGAATGCGGTACAGTACAAATACTGTATAATTAGGGAATAATGTTTAACGTGTACTTCGTCATTATTAGGTGTGACACGTCATTTAACTGTTTAATCCCATAAAAGAATTATTGGAGTTAAATACTTATTACAAAAATTAAATAAATTTATGTCATGACATAAAAAAAACTAACCCATGCGGCTTGCAACCAAACTTACGTTGAGATTTATAGTAAATTTTAGTTCGTTGACACGTCTATATGTGACAGATTAAAACGTCATTTAATAAAATTCGGTAATTAAAATTATAATATTATTTCTGAAATTAACATTCTGTACATATTAATAATTTAAAAAAAAAAGGATGTTATTACTAAACTTCACTTCATCGTATTACTATCATGTCATGACATAATTGCAATTCACCTATTTAATATTATTTTGTAATAAACTAATAATTCAAAATTAAATTTATCTTCAGGCATAATAATAATTTACTATGACATATTAAAATTATTTAGTGGCATAATAGTAATTCAGTAAGTAAACTAATTAAAACTATTCTGGTTATAAATTTTTACCTACAACATGTAGTAGTTATATAATTCGGTTTAGTTCAGTAAAATATCGTTTTGTATTATTAAGGCGCGACATAAAACAAATATATTAAAAAAAAATGAATTAAATTGATGTGTGACATAATTATAATTCAGTATTTTACCTACAAGACATACATTTAATTCATTAATTTTATGAGTGACATAACACTAATGTTTTTAATATATTTTCATTTTATTTTAAATAAGGCGTATATTATCATTTTAAAATTCAGAAAGTTTCTGATTAAATAGTAAAATATCGTGCGATACCTAAGATCACAAGAAAGCGATCGCAAAAGAAATCAACCACAATTCACATTTACGTAAATTGATTAAATGTAGTATATTTATCATTTTCTACATAGGTTTCCTCATCACCTTAGTGTGATATTTGCTTTGAAAATTCAAATTTCACACAGGAGGTACTATGTTCGATGCGTTACTCCTATATTTGAATTGGGGAGTTCGCTTGTTTTCGAGAATTTGTTGGATATATATCCTTCTCTTTACAACCCAGTTGTATAAGTGGAGGAGGGTAATCAGTCCACTAACTCCCGTACTAGGTAGCCCTATTCCCAATCATAGAGTGTCCATTCCATGAAGACAAAAATTAAAATTTGAAGTGCAACGTAACCTTTCGGCTACCATAACCACTTCAATTGCATACTCCATATAAATTATTGTGTCTATTCCATGAGGACTAGGAACGATTGCACAATATGAATTGTTACAACTCTTTGGCATAAACACTTCTAGGATGAATTTATAACGATAGACTACTGTTTACACAAGAAGCAAGTAAAAACAAAGGACGGATCCGCCAGTCTATCGAGATCATTCTGCGATATCTCTGGAACGCATTGATCATGTAACCATCTAAAACAAGTGGAACATTGAACCCAACGATGACATCTTTGATTGTCCTCCAAACCACATGTTAAACATCTATTGTACATGTTCTCTGAGTTCCTCAAAATAAGTTCTTGCAGATTAATGCGAAAAGACGTGGGAAGAAAATCGTCAGTATCGAATGAACGGTTAAGTAAAAAAATACAGTGTAAACTCCACAGTTATAGGAATCCGTTTGACTTGGAAAATTGGTTACTTTCAAACTGTAGTTATCTATGCGATGAAAACCTTCCTGCCATGTTTCCTGTTTCTATCCTTTAAATAACAAGAAATGGTCTGCTTATTTTTTGCAGATGAATAAGTTGTGCAACGTCCCGAATCATATACGATAAATTGAGAATTTAAAAAATCAATCATTAACACTATCCAATGGTTTGAGTTGACATTGTACGACATAATGATTTTTGTAGTAGTGTCCAACATCGAAATGTGATTTAATGGGAATTCTTGGGGAACAGGTCGAGACAGATGTCTCAACAAAAAAAAAGTAAGTGACGTCGGGACGTATATAATTGATGGATTAATATTTTCTTTCATAAAAGAAAAGACTGACGCATCTATAGCAGTGCCATGAAGCCATTTCTTATCAAATAAGGAGTTGTAGTCGTCACTATAAAGAAGAATTTCATGAAATCCTGGATTTGGGTACCTACCAACAACATATTGGGGAGTAAGATCTTCTCTACAATAATATGCAGGTTCACAACGCAAAAGTTTTCCATACAAGTGGTAGGAGCACATGGACTGACCTTGTTTAGTATAAACTTTCTTCACTGATGACTTTACTAAATCTTACCTTTTTAAAATACCTGGACTCAAAATGCGTTTTAGATTTTGATACAGGACGTTTTTCCACACTTCTTCAACTAGTGCATTAATAGGATCGGAATTAAGTTTACGGAACGAATGTCTTTAGATCTATCCTTTGGTTTAATTGATTTACTTTTCTGGATGACATTTCTCAACCTCGATTTTTGGAAATTGCTTGATTGAGAGGAAATGTTTGCAGATGTTTTTGCAAATCGAACAAATTAGATGTAAGAGATGTCATGGAAGATATATTTTTCTGCGCTTTAAGTGTGGAATGAATTTGGTTTCGATGCATAAAGATTCCATTCGCTGCTGCAATTTTGTAATAAACCTACCGATTTTATCCTTCATCTTATTTCCAACAACATCGTGCTTAATTTGTTTGAACCAATTTTCCACAACAGCATTAGATACGCGTTGTTCCTGAGGATTCAATAAAAGTCCCGACCACAAAGCAATATATGGCATATATTTATTTAAGAGAAGTTCCGCAAATTGAGGACAATGAAATGGATTCAATGTAGACGAATGCATGCTTTTGACTTTTACTTGATCTCGCCATATATTACACTGAAATGTTGAAACATTAGCGTATCTCGAGGGAGGGGGAAAATTTTCACAATCGTCGGAAAGACTTGCTCTTTCTTCAATTTCCATGTCTGTTATAATTCTATATTGCCCACTACTCATCGCAGAAAAGGCATCCTGCACATATGTCGTTTCATATGGACTCAATAAAATCGTCAGGAATTCCTTAAACAATTTATTTACCTCGTCCATAGTTTTCGACATAATCAAAGAAGCAATACCATCTAGAAGAACACTGCCTACCTTTTTCCCAACATTAATACTTTTGATACGTCTGGATATGATGTGCATAAAATGAGCACAGCAAATGTGAATAGGTACTAAGCCTTTAAGATGAGACGAATTACCTTTATTACGTAAATAATTGAAAGTAATATTTACGTAATGCAACACATTCATATTATTCCATCCGTTCAAAAAGCTATTTATGGAAGCCCAACTCAATCTACAACAACTCGGGAGAAACATGGCCAACCGTGGGAGTTTTTTTACGAAGTGTTAAATTTAATCAAAAAGCTGGTGATTGAGTCGGTACCGTGGGTACTGAAAAATTTAAAATGGGAAGTACGGTGTCATTCACTTGTATGACACCTGCGTAGTAAAATATGCGCTTTCCTTGAAAATTGCAATTTAAGTTCCTAACCAGTGATCCCGTAGCGTCGAAGAATAGTGTCGACAAACCTTTGTTTTTTAACAGTTCTACTTGAAACTTTGAGTACAAACAAACGTGAAGTGGAAGACCAACAAACTGTATGTATTGGTTGTCTTTTAATCTCCCTTCTTCATATTTCAATAATAAATCCTGAAAATCGTTAGAAGATAAATCGTTGTCAGACAAAGCCTCCGATGTTGCTTTTGCATAACGCTTAAGCTTCTATAACCTTGAAAATTCCCTAATGAAGCGGAAAAAGGATCTAATTTCCTAGCAAAGTCTAATTGGAGTGATCTGGGATTTTGATGAACCAAGGAAGTCTTTACTTCCTTTCGTTCCTGACCTTTTAAATAACAAAACTGAGGTTTACCACTGTGCACAAAAGATGAATGGTTGGAAAGGGCGATGATGTGAATTATATTCCCTGCTTTTGACACACATATAAATTTGAATTTTCTGCACCCGGGATACTTAAACCCAGTCAACAAATTTATTTTTTCGAACGTGAAATCCTGTAAATGATAATACGCAGTATAACTGATGGACAACCATTGAGTTCTTTAATGCCTCTCTATACTTATCCAAATTAAAATTAGATGTAGGTGTAATGCTGTAAGAAATGTCAATTCCGCAAGGAAGTGGGAGAACAGTTTGTTTTTTAAAAAAATTGTTTGCGTAGAGGGTATCTGCACTTTACTGAAATCGAACGGTAACACGGAGGAAACCACTGAATTTTTTTTCGAAACAAAACTTCGTTGTTGCTCTGTGCACATCGGAGATTTATGTATAGACACTTCAGGCGACGACTTAGTTCCTACGGCACTAATGATATTTTTTTTAAGCGACGAATCAGATAAATTTGGATTGCTTTCAAAATCGAAATAATATTCCTCAGCATTCCACCGATGTGCGTCAAGATCAATTGCACATTCGATACGGGGAAGACAAGTTTGGCAAATGACGTGAATGTTTCAAAGAACATGGAAACCTCCCCAAAGGAAATTCAGGAGAAGTACAAATTTCCATATTAACAACATTTTGGACAACATCGTTGGATAAGCAACCTTTCTGTGTATGAGAATCACTCTCATCAGTACAAGTAATGCGGTTAATCACTCTCACTTTAGCACGAATTAATTCTTCCGTCATTAATTTAATGTTCCCAGCATTTGCATTCCAAATTGCACACAAATAATTTTGAATTTACTATTACATTTAAATCCTAAACTGGTATTAATGTGAGTGGTTAACTCGTTATTAGAATAAAAATTAATAATACTTACCTCTTCTTGGATTTCTGCAATTAAAACTGCAAGGATTTCGCTGTCGATATGCATGTTAATGTTGCAAGTCGTTATAAGTAAATAAGTTGAAACTAAATATGAAAATTTCTTACGCCGTAAATAGTTATGCAAATGCGACAAAAAGAACTTTTCAGTTAAAGAGTCAGAAATAGAAGATAAAAGGGCTAACCGCCATAAACAATGTAGTAATCCGACATGCAATTTCCTAAATCGAAAAAGTATACAACTCGTACTTGTTCATTTGAAATAACGATAACAAAACAGAATACGAGGTGTCGTATCATTCTGTACCTCTGTGGTATATTATTACTATTCGTATTTAACTATGATTGAAGCAATTCTAGTTAAAAACATATAATTCGACATAATGGTATAGGTATATGTTATATTAGGAAAATTTCACCATAATTATTTGTTGTTTAATTAGGTGTTCGGTAATTTGAAGATTATAAAAAAAGTGAAAGAGTAGCTTGGTAAATATTTATTTATTAAAATCTGTCCAGAAGCGGAGCAAAGCAATAAATCAACGTGTTCGGCAGATTCCAGTGACGTAGTGTTTTACGATAAAAAATTTAAAACATAAGCAATATTGATTAGATATGTAAGTATTGATTGTTTGGATTGTCAACTCATTGTAGCAAATTGTTAATACCATTATCGACCACATTTTCCTCCTCTACCAAAACTCGCTCAAATTTTTTAATTAACTTTGAATTGATGCCTACTATATTTGCATAAGTGCAATTGCCGACATCGGGGTGGATTTTTCGAATTGTACGGTACTTTTCGAAAAACGGACTATAGGGCATTAAAGGTAGGACCTTGTGCTACCTTATTCCAATAATCCTCCTCTACCAAAACTCGCTCAAATTTTTTAATTAACTTTGAATTGATGCCTACTATATTTGCATAAGCGCAATTGCCGACATCGGGGGGATTTTTCGAATTGTACGGTACTTTTCAAAAAACGGACTATAGGGCATTAAAGGTGGGACCTTTGTACCTTTTCCAATAATCCTCCTCTACCAAAACTCGCTCAAATTTTTTAATTAACTTTGAATTGATGCCTACTATATTTGCATAAGCGCAATTCCCGACATCGGGGTGGATTTTTCGAATTGTACGGTACTTTTCGAAAAACGGACTATAGGGCATTAAAGGTGGGACCTTTGCTACCTTATTCCAATAATCCTCCTCTACCAAAACTCGCTCAAATTTTTTAATTAACTTTGAATTGATGCCTACTATATTTGCATAAGCGCAATTGCCGACATCGGGGTGGATTTTTCGAATTGTACGGTACTTTTCGAAAAACGGACTATAGGGCATTAAAGGGGGACCTTGTGCTACCTTATTCCAATAATCCTCCTCTACCAAAACTCGCTCAAATTTTTTAATTAACTTTGAATTGATGCCTACTATATTTGCATAAGCGCAATTGCCGACATCGGGGTGGATTTTTCGAATTGTACGGTACTTTTCGAAAAACGGACTATAGGGCATTAAAGGTGGGACCTTGTGCTACCTTATTCCAATAATCCTCCTCTACCAAAACTCGCTCAAATTTTTTAATTACTTTGGATTGATGCCTACTATATTTGCATAACCGCAATTGCCGACATCGGGTGGATTTTTCGAATTGTACGGTACTTTTTTCGGGGGACCTTGTGCTACCTTATTCCAATAATCCTCCTCTACCAAAACTCGCTCAAATTTTTTAATTAACTTTGAATTGATGCCTACTATATTTGCATAAGCGCAATTGCCGACATCGGGGTGGATTTTTCGAATTGTACGGTACTTTTCGAAAAACGGACTATAGGGCATTAAAGGTGGGACCTTGTGCTACCTTATTCCAATAATCCTCCTCTACCAAAACTCGCTCAAATTTTTTTAATTAACTTTGGATTGATGCCTACTATATTTGCATAAGCGCAATTGCCGACATCGGGGTGGATTTTTCGAATTGTACGGTACTTTTCGAAAAACGGACTATAGGGCATTAAAGGTGGGACCTTGTGCTACCTTATTCCAATAATCCTCCTCTACCAAAACTCGCTCAAATTTTTTTAATTAACTTTGAATTGATGCCTACTATATTTGCATAAGCGCAATTCCCGACATCGGGGTGGATTTTTCGAATTGTACGGTACTTTTCGAAAAACGGACTATAGGGCATTAAAGGTGGGACCTTGTGCTACCTTATTCCAATAATCCTCCTCTACCAAAACTCGCTCAAATTTTTTAATTAACTTTGAATTGATGCCTACTATATTTGCATAAGCGCAATTGCCGACATCGGGGTGGATTTTTCGAATTGTACGGTACTTTTCGAAAAACGGACTATAGGGCATTAAAGGTGGGACCTTGTGCTACCTTATTCCAATAATCCTCCTCTACCAAAACTCGCTCAAATTTTTTAATTAACTTTGAATTGATGCCTACTATATTTGCATAAGCGCAATTGCCGACATCGGGGTGGATTTTTCGAATTGTACGGTACTTTTCGAAAAACGGACTATAGGGCATTAAAGGTGGGACCTTGTGCTACCTTATTCCAATAATCCTCCTCTACCAAAACTCGCTCAAATTTTTTAATTAACTTTGAATTGATGCCTACTATATTTGCATAAGCGCAATTGCCGACATCGGGGTGGATTTTTCGAATTGTACGGTACTTTTCGAAAAACGGACTATAGGGCATTAAAGGTGGGACCTTGTGCTACCTTATTCCAATAATCCTCCTCTACCAAAACTCGCTCAAATTTTTTAATTAACTTTGAATTGATGCCTACTATATTTGCATAAGCGCAATTGCCGACATCGGGGTGGATTTTTCGAATTGTACGGTACTTTTCGAAAAACGGACTATAGGGCATTAAAGGTGGGACCTTGTGCTACCTTATTCCAATAATCCTCCTCTACCAAAACTCGCTCAAATTTTTTAATTAACTTTGGAATTGATGCCTACTATATTTGCATAAGCGCAATTGCCGACATCGGGGTGGATTTTTCGAATTGTACGGTACTTTTCGAAAAACGGACTATAGGGCATTAAAGGTGGGACCTTGTGCTACCTTATTCCAATAATCCTCCTCTACCAAAACTCGCTCAAATTTTTTAATTAACTTTGAATTGATGCCTACTATATTTGCATAAGCGCAATTCCCGACATCGGGTGGATTTTTCGAATTGTACGGTACTTTTCGAAAAACGGACTATAGGGCATTAAAGGTGGGACCTTGTGCTACCTTATTCCAATAATCCTCCTCTACCAAAACCGCTCAAATTTTTTAATTAACTTTGAATTGATGCCTACTATATTTGCATAAGCGCAATTGCCGACATCGGGGTGGATTTTTCGAATTGTACGGTACTTTTCGAAAAACGGACTATAGGGCATTAAAGGTGGGACCTTGTGCTACCTTATTCCAATAATCCTCCTCTACCAAAACTCGCTCAAATTTTTTAATTAACTTTGAATTGATGCCTACTATATTTGCATAAGCGCAATTCCCGACATCGGGGTGGATTTTTCGAATTGTACGGTACTTTTCGAAAAACGGACTATAGGGCATTAAAGGTGGGACCTTGTGCTACCTTATTCCAATAATCCTCCTCTACCAAAACTCGCTCAAATTTTTTAATTAACTTTGAATTGATGCCTACTATATTTGCATAAGCGCAATTGCCGACATCGGGGTGGATTTTTCGAATTGTACGGTACTTTTCGAAAAACGGACTATAGGGCATTAAAGGTGGGACCTTGTGCTACCTTATTCCAATAATCCTCCTCTACCAAAACTCGCTCAAATTTTTTAATTAACTTTGAATTGATGCCTACTATATTTGCATAAGCGCAATTGCCGACATCGGGGTGGATTTTTCGAATTGTACGGTACTTTTCGAAAAACGGACTATAGGGCATTAAAGGTGGGACCTTGTGCTACCTTATTCCAATAATCCTCCTCTACCAAAACTCGCTCAAATTTTTTAATTAACTTTGAATTGATGCCTACTATATTTGCATAAGCGCAATTGCCGACATCGGGGTGGATTTTTCGAATTGTACGGTACTTTTCGAAAAACGGACTATAGGGCATTAAAGGTGGGACCTTGTGCTACCTTATTCCAATAATCCTCCTCTACCAAAACTCGCTCAAATTTTTTAATTAACTTTGAATTGATGCCTACTATATTTGCATAAGCGCAATTGCCGACATCGGGTGGATTTTTCGAATTGTACGGTACTTTTCGAAAAACGGACTATAGGGCATTAAAGGTGGGACCTTGTGCTACCTTATTCCAATAATCCTCCTCTACCAAAACTCGCTCAAATTTTTTTAATTAACTTTGAATTGATGCCTACTTTATTTGCATAAGCGCAATTGCCGACATCGGGGTGGATTTTTCGAATTGTACGGTACTTTTCGAAAAACGGACTATAGGGCATTAAAGGTGGGACCTTGTGCTACCTTATTCCAATAATCCTCCTCTTCCAAAACTCGCTCAAATTTTTTTAATTAACTTTGAATTGATGCCTACTTTATTTGCATAAGCGCAATTGCCGACATCGGGGTGGATTTTTCGAATTGTACGGTACTTTTCGAAAAACGGACTATAGGGCATTAAAGGTGGGACCTTGTGCTACCTTATTCCAATAATCCTCCTCTACCAAAACTCGCTCAAATTTTTTAATTAACTTTGAATTGATGCCTACTATATTTGCATAAGCGCAATTGCCGACATCGGGGTGGATTTTTCGAATTGTACGGTACTTTTCGAAAAACGGACTATAGGGCATTAAAGGTGGGACCTTGTGCTACCTTATTCCAATAATCCTCCTCTTCCAAAACTCGCTCAAATTTTTTTAATTAACTTTGAATTGATGCCTACTTTATTTGCATAAGCGCAATTGCCGACATCGGGGTGGATTTTTCGAATTGTACGGTACTTTTCGAAAAACGGACTATAGGGCATTAAAGGTGGGACCTTGTGCTACCTTATTTCAATAATCCTCCTCTCCAAAACTCGCTCAAATTTTTTAATTAACTTTGAATTGATGCCTACTTATTTGCATAAGCGCAATTGCCGACATCGGGGTGGATTTTTCGAATTGTACGGTACTTTTCGAAAAACGGACTATAGGGCATTAAAGGTGGGACCTTGTGCTACCTTATTCCAATAATCCTCCTCTACCAAAACTCGCTCAAATTTTTGTAATTAACTTTGAATTGATGCCTACTATATTTGCATAACGCAATTCCGACATCGGGGGGATTTTTCGAATTGTACGGTACTTTTCGAAAAACGGACTATAGGGCATTAAAGGTGGGACCTTGTGCCTTATTCCAATAACTCCTCTACCAAAACTCGCTCAAATTTTTGTAATTAACTTTGAATTGATGCCTACTATATTTGCATAAGCGCAATTGCCGACATCGGGGTGGATTTTTCGAATTGTACGGTACTTTTCGAAAAACGGACTATAGGGCATTAAAGGTGGGACCTTGTGCTACCTTATTCCAATAATCCTCCCTCCAAAACTCGCTCAAATTTTTAATTAACTTTGATTGATGCCTACTTATTTGCATAAGCGCAATTGCCGACATCGGGGTGGATTTTTCGAATTGTACGGTACTTTTCGAAAAACGGACTATAGGGCATTAAAGGTGGGACCTTGTGCTACCTTATTCCAATAATCCTCCTCTACCAAAACTCGCTCAAATTTTTTAATTAACTTTGAATTGATGCCTACTATATTTGCATAAGCGCAATTGCCGACATCGGGGTGGATTTTTCGAATTGTACGGTACTTTTCGAAAAACGGACTATAGGGCATTAAAGGTGGGACCTTGTGCTACCTTATTCCAATAATCCTCCTCTACCAAAACTCGCTCAAATTTTTTAATTAACTTTGAATTGATTTTTTTTTCCCCCCCGACATCGGGGTGGATTTTTCGAATTGTACGGTACTTTTCGAAAAACGGACTATAGGGCATTAAAGGTGGGACCTTGTGCTACCTTATTCCAATAATCCTCCTCTACCAAAACTCGCTCAAATTTTTTAATTAACTTTGGAATTGATGCCTACTATATTTGCATAAGCGCAATTGCCGACATCGGGGTGGATTTTTCGAATTGTACGGTACTTTTCGAAAAACGGACTATAGGGCATTAAAGGTGGGACCTTGTGCTACCTTATTCCAATAATCCTCCTCTACCAAAACTCGCTCAAATTTTTTAATTAACTTTGAATTGATGCCTACTATATTTGCATAAGCGCAATTGCCGACATCGGGGTGGATTTTTCGAATTGTACGGTACTTTTCGAAAAACGGACTATAGGGCATTAAAGGTGGGACCTTGTGCTACCTTATTCCAATAATCCTCCTCTACCAAAACTCGCTCAAATTTTTTAATTAACTTTGAATTGATGCCTACTTCATTTGCATAAGCGCAATTGCCGACATCGGGGTGGATTTTTCGAATTGTACGGTACTTTTCGAAAAACGGACTATAGGGCATTAAATGTGGGACCTTGTGCTACCTTATTCCAATAATCCTCCTCTACCAGAACTCGCTCAAATTTTTTAATTAACTTTGAATTGATGCCTACTTTATTTGCATAAGCGCAATTGCCGACATCGGGGTGGATTTTTCGAATTGCACGGTACTTTTCGAAAAACGGACTATAGGGCATTAAAGGTGGGACCTTGTGCTACCTTATTCCAATAATCCTCCTCTACCAAAACTCGCTCAAATTTTTTTAATTAACTTTGAATTGATGCCTACTATATTTGCATAAGCGCAATTGCCGACATCGGGGTGGATTTTTCGAATTGTACGGTACTTTTCGAAAAACGGACTATAGGACATTAAACGTGGGACCTTGTGCTACCTTATTCCAATAATCCTCCTCTTCCAAAACTCGCTCAAATTTTTTTAATTAACTTTGAATTGATGCCTACTTTATTTGCATAAGCGCAATTGCCGACATCGGGGTGGATTTTTCGAATTGTACGGTACTTTTCGAAAAACGGACTATAGGGCATTAAAGGTGGGACCTTGTGCTACCTTATTCCAATAATCCTCCTCTACCAAAACTCGCTCAAATTTTTTAATTAACTTTGAATTGATGCCTACTTTATTTGCATAAGCGCAATTGCCGACATCGGGGTGGATTTTTCGAATTGTACGGTACTTTTCGAAAAACGGACTATAGGGCATTAAAGGTGGGACCTTGTGCTACCTTATTCCAATAATCCTCCTCTACCAAAACTCGCTCAAATTATTTTAATTAACTTTGAATTGATGCCTACTATATTTGCATAAGCGCAATTGCCGACATCGGGGTGGATTTTTCGAATTGTACGGTACTTTTCGAAAAACGGACTATAGGGCATTAAAGGTGGGACCTTGTGCTACCTTATTCCAATAATCCTCCTCTACCAAAACTCGCTCAAATTTTTTTAATTAACTTTGGATTGATGCCTACTATATTTGCATAACCGCAATTGCCGACATCGGGGTGGATTTTTCGAATTGTACGGTACTTTTCGAAAAACGGACTATAGGGCATTAAAGGTGGGACCTTGTGCTACCTTATTCCAATAATCCTCCTCTACCAAAACTCGCTCAAATTTTTTTAATTAACTTTGAATTGATGCCTACTATATTTGCATAAGCGCAATTGCCGACATCGGGGTGGATTTTTCGAATTGTACGGTACTTTTCGAAAAACGGACTATAGGGCATTAAAGGTGGGACCTTGTGCTACCTTATTCCAATAATCCTCCTCTACCAAAACTCGCTCAAATTTTTTTAATTAACTTTGGATTGATGCCTACTATATTTGCATAAGCGCAATTGCCGACATCGGGGTGGATTTTTCGAATTGTACGGTACTTTTCGAAAAACGGACTATAGGGCATTAAAGGTGGGACCTTGTGCTACCTTATTCCAATAATCCTCCTCTACCAAAACTCGCTCAAATTTTTTTAATTAACTTTGAATTGATGCCTACTATATTTGCATAAGCGCAATTCCCGACATCGGGGTGGATTTTTCGAATTGTACGGTACTTTTCGAAAAACGGACTATAGGGCATTAAAGGTGGGACCTTGTGCTACCTTATTCCAATAATCCTCCTCTTCCAAAACTCGCTCAAAATTTGTAAATTAATTTTGAATTCATGCATTCTGTATTTGTATACGCGCAATTGCCGACATTGAGGTGGTTGTTTCGAATTGACTACTAATTATTACATCACTATTTCATATTAAACAGAGGCATTCATATAGGTATTTAAAAAAAAGCGAATGTAATTTCAAGCCGAATTATTTAGTTATTATTTTTTTTGTTAGGTTGGTACAATACCAAAAGCGAATGTTCTTGAAAAAAAAAGCCAATGTAACTTCAGGCTAGTGCCAAATTCACTAAATAAGACACTGGTATGCCATTTTTACAAGCGAAAAAACAATTTAATTAACATACTCTTTTGAAATAGTTTCTTTTCCAAATGAAAACGCTAGTATGTCTGCTTGCAGATACATTATTTCAAACCAAAAAATTTCTTAATATACCAATTTAATATCACCTTACTTTACAATAGAAAAACCTAGTATATCTACTTACTAGCGCGTTATGGTTCATTTAGCAAGTTCGTCACACCAACTGAAATGAATATTATCGATCTGGTGACCAGGAAAGTGTGCCCTCTCAGATCACCGTGTCCGATTAATATTAGTACGAATGCACAATCCAAGTGATAAGCATCATGGCTATTTCTTTTGGTACAACGCGGTAGACGAAATTTCGTGGCTTTTCGGAGTTGATACTTGCATTCGGTTTTTAGCCACGTCTCACATAAACAAACGTAGAGCGCGCATTCCAGTTTTGTATCGAGTTCAATGGCGGAATATCAATGGCCGGGATGGGATGCACCGTACCAAACCTACCTATGTATAGTTATATCAAAGAATATTCTTTGGTTATATGTTAAGTACTGCGTCCTGAATAATTTGGTAAGGTGTTGCACTTATGCGAAGAATAGTCTTTATTCTTTGACCTAAGTATGGTATAAAGTGTATCTAAAAGAAACACGAATTCTTCGAAATGTCTTATGAGATTGATATGAAACTTGTTAAAGTCGAACCAGAAGAGGAAGAAGGAATAAATTCACTTCTAACCCAACATCTCGTAGTAAATACTGATCTAATACAAGGTAAAATTAATTACCGTTCAAGTAGTACAGAATTTAACACTATTTTCCAGATTCTGTAAATATTAAGAAAGAAGACATCTCGTCTCTAGTAAAAGTTGTTCGCTCAAGTGAAGCATATCATATAAATGAAAACAGTGCCGAACACATTACAAACATACAGTGTGAAAGTAAATTTAATAGTTCAACAATAATGCAAGAAAATTTTAAACATGACGTTTTAAAATACAGTGGAAATTTTAAATATAAGTGTAACCATTGCGATTTTGTATCAAAGTGGAAAATAAGTTTAAAAAATCATGTTTTAAAACACACTCCAAGTTATGAATTTAAATGTGACCAATGTGATTATAGAACAAATCGCAAAGATAATTTTAAAATTCATCATAAAAAACACTCGTTAAGTAAAGAATTCAAATGTGAACAATGTGATTATGGAACAAATCACAAAGGTGCTTTGAAACTTCATCTTAAAAAACACTCTTTAAGTAAAGAATTTAAATGTGATCATTGTGATTTTGGAACAAATCATAAACGTAGTCTTAAAATTCATCTTAAAAAGCACTATTCAAGTTATGAATTTAAATGTGACCAATGTGATTATAGAACAAATCGCAAAGGTAATTTTAAAATTCATCATAAAAAACACTCTTTAATTAAAGAATTGAAATGTGACCAATGTGATTATGGAACAAATCATAAAAGTGAATTTAAAATTCATCTTAAAAAGCACTATTCAAGTTATGAATTCAATTGCGACCAATGTGGTTATCGAACAAATCGCAAAAAAAATTTTAAAATTCATCTAAAAAACCACTCTTTAAGTAAAGAATTCAAATGTGACCAATGTGACTATGAAACAAATCATAAACGTTATCTTAAAAATCATCTTAAAAAGCACTATTCAAGTAATGAATTGAAATGCGACCAATGTGTTTATGGAACAAATAGCAAAAGTAATTTTAAAATTCATCTTAAAAAACACTCAAGTTATGAATTTAAATGCGACCAATGTGATTATGAAACAAATCATAAAAGTAATTTTAAAATTCATCTAAAAAAACATTCTGTAAATAAAGAATTCAAATGTGATCAATGTGATTATGGAACAAATTATAAAGGTGATCTTAAAACTCATCTTAAAAATCACTATTCAATTTATGAATTGAAATGCGACCAATGTGGTTATGGAACAAATCGCAAAAATACTTTTAAAAGTCATCGAAAAAAACACTCTTTAAGTAAAGAATTCAAATGTGACCAGTGTGATTATGGAACAAATCATAAAAGTTGTCTTAAAATTCATCTTAAAAAGCACTCCACAAGTTATGAATTTAAATGTGACCAATGTGTTTATGGAACAAATACGAAAGGTAATTTTAAAAGTCATCTTAAAAAACACTCCTCAAGTTATGAATTTAAATGTGACCAATGTGATTATGGAACAAACTACAAAGTTGCTTTGAAAATTCATCTTAAAAAATATGCTAAGTAAAGAATTCAAATGTGACCAATGTGAAGATGGAACAAATCACAAGTATAATTTAAAAAATCATTTTAGGAAGCACTCCGCAAGTTATAAATACAAATGCCATTGTGATTATTCACACAATAATTATATGTAGATTAGTGTTTAATTTATAGGTGTATTTTTGTTGGTATGGTTTAATTTATAATAATATTGTTCACAGTGCCTAAGTATGTACTGCTGTGTTAATATTTATAGATAAATATGATCATGCATCGAACATTCAAATGGATTTAATATAAAGTAGATCTTGGTAAATTAACAGTAGTTTTGTGTTATAATTTATTTTTAATATTGTCTAAGTTTTAGATTTCAAACATATAATTATCACAAGCAGTATCCTCTTAGAAAAACAACTTTGTTTTTAAGAGCACATTTATTCCGTGCGAAATAAAAACCTACTAAGTTGAGATTAGCAGGTTTTAGGAAATCAATAAAATAAGATTTTATAGATCAAATTTTGCATAACTTATTAAAATACAAATTCTAAATTTAAAACTTAATATACCAACTACTCAAGCTGCAATGTTGCATTCTCAAAGTGTTTAAATAATTAACATTTTCTAAAAAAAATTTCTGTGCGAACATACTAAAATCATGTTTTTTAATATGTTCAAAATATTTACATATCAGAAGTCTAGCAAGTTCAACTGAAAAATCTAGTTTCGTTATTTACTAATTTAGAATTTTACACTTAAAATATGTAGTAAGTTATTTTTACGTGTGTGAAGATAGCGACGGCCATCTGAGCGACGGAGTGACGTTATCCACCAGTATGCGTATAACGAAACGTGCTATATAGAATTACATTGAATGTTTTTTATTAATAATTTCAACGCTATGGAGGTAAAGTAATTGTAATAGCAACCATGTAATGTATATAGCACAGGACCTCTTATAATGAAGTATAAACAATTTTAATAAAGTAATATAAAAGTTATAGCTTGGGAAAAACCGTACCTAGCGGACCATCCACATACATGCCCCGTTTTTAGACAAACTATTGGTGCTTCTGCAATTAATTAAATTATATGACTTTCGCAAAAGTATGAAGTATTTTAATACGAAATTTCAATCGATTTCGTTCATAAATAACACAGTTAGAGACCGGCGACGGTCCAAGGCGCGCTCATTACATGCGGGCAGCGACATGGGTCTCTCGTTTTTAGGAAAACTATTGGTGCTTCAGCAATTAAATAAATTATATGACTTTCGCAAAAGTCTGAAATATTTTAATCCAAAATTTCAATCGATTTCGTTCATAAATAACACAGTTAAAGACCTGGCAACGCTTCAAGACGCGCTCATTCCGCGCGGGCAGCGACATCCGTCTCTCGTTTTTAGGAAAACTATTGGTGCTTCTGCAATTAATTAAATTATATGACTTTCGCAAAAGTATTAAGTATCTTAATACGAAATTTCAATCGATTTCGTTCATAAATAACACAGTTAGAGACCTGGCGACGATTCAAGGCGCGCTCATTATGCGCGGGCATCGACATCCGTTTCTCGTTTTTAGAAAAACTATTGGTGCTTCTGCAATTAATTAAATTATATGACTTTCGCAAAAGTATGAAGTATTTTAGTACGAAATTTCAATCGATTTCGTTCATAAATAACACAGTTAGAGACCTGGCGACGATTCAAAGCGCGCTCATTATGCGCGGGCATCGACATCCGTTTCTCGTTTTTAGAAAAACTATTGGTGCTTCTACAATTAATTAAATTATATGACTTTCGCAAAAGTATGAAGTATTTTAATACGAAATTTCAATCGATTTCGTTCATAAATAACACAGTTAGAGACCGGCGACGGTCCAAGGCGCGCTCATTACATGCGGGCAGCGACATGGGTCTCTCGTTTTTAGGAAAACTATTGGTGCTTCAGCAATTAAATAAATTATATGACTTTCGCAAAAGTCTGAAATATTTTAATCCAAAATTTCAATCGATTTTGTTCATAAATAACACAGTTAAAGACCTGGCAACGCTTCAAGACGCGCTCATTCCGCGCGGGCAGCGACATCCGTCTCTCGTTTTTAGGAAAACTATTGGTGCTTCTGCAATTAATTAAATTATATGACTTTCGCAAAAGTATGAAGTATTTTAGTACGAAATTTCAATCGATTTCGTTCATAAATAACACAGTTAGAGACCTGGCGACGATTCAAAGCGCGCTCATTATGCGCGGGCATCGACATCCGTTTCTCGTTTTTAGAAAAACTATTGGTGCTTCTACAATTAATTAAATTATATGACTTTCGCAAAAGTATGAAGTATTTTAATACGAAATTTCAATCGATTTCGTTCATAAATAACACAGTTAGAGACCGGCGACGGTCCAAGGCGCGCTCATTACATGCGGGCAGCGACATGCGTCTCTCGTTTTTAGGAAAACTATTGGTGCTTCTGCAATTAAATAAATTATCAGATTTTTGCAAAAGTCTGAAATATTTTAATCCAAAATTTCAATCGATTTCGTTCATAAATAACACAGTTAAAGACCTGGCAACGCTTCAAGACGCGCTCATTCCGCGCGGGCAGCGACATCCGTCTCTCGTTTTTAGGAAAACTATTGGTGCTTCTGCAATTAATTAAATTATCAGAATTATTTATGACCTCAATGTGATAGATAAGTCGCTTTATCGTCGCATACTTTAAAAAGTAACTCACGGATAATGTAATGTCTTGCTTTATTTCATGATGAAACTTTCCTGTTTAAATTATTTGCTGAAAATTACAGGGTAATTTCAAGAAAATTGTGAAAGAAAATGAACAATTATAGATTAAACAACATGCGTTGATGAATTGGATTATGGATGAGGGTGTGGTTACATTATTATCCTTCATTTATTTTATTTAATTTTTTATTTGACACATGTAATTACCTAAAAGTAATGCAACATGATATATAAAGACTCATTGTTATGATCCTTGAGATAATTTTTCTGTTGAAAGTGAAAGCAATCAGAATTTTTGTATGAATAACTGCGCAAATAGCCTCAGTTGAAATATTGACACTATTACATCAAGCTTCCGCCCCTTTTTTTTTCTTTAAAGCAGATGTTGCAATTCCATTATTATAGTCAAGTTAATGGCTATGTAAAATGAATGGAATTTTAATTATTTTTGTAATCCCTTGGCATTACCAGTATGCCGATCACTTTAACGTTGAAGGAAATAGGCGATTAGGGAAAATTTTATTTTATTAACAATAAATTAAAAATTAAATTTTGCACTCTTTTATAAATTCGACATGCATAATTCGACGTTTGGCGATTTTAAAATACTTACTAGGTCAACCAATTATCGTCTATCCAGAAACGAAGCGGAGGAATATATTAAAATAGTTCATTCACTTTTCAAATAAGCGGTACACGATTTTGTATTAAGTTAAATAGATTTCTTAAACTTGTTTTAGGATATACCGCTTCCATACTATAGCGTTACAACGTAAGTGATTTATCACAGGTTGCTAATCCTTTAACAATGCAATGGGACGTACCTGTTGTTGAGTTGTAAACTAAAGATCATAGGCGTGATTGCAGACAAACAAATGACGATTGCAATGTTTTATTGAACACTTAAATAAAAAGTGATCTTTCAGATATCATTGCATTATAAAAGTATTATATGTAGCTATAATTTGTGTGGGCAATTAGCGTTTTTCGCATATCCTCCCCTAATTACCTCTTTACCATATCTTTACATTAAAATCTATTAAAGTAAAATAAAATGCAGTACATACTTTTTAGTTCTATTAGTAGTAATTAATTAGTTTAAAATTATTAATAATGTGGTCGATAATGGTATTAGCAATTTGTAATATATACGGAGTTGGCAATGCAAACAATCTATAATTACTTAATCAACCACGAAATTCTTTTAATATGAAAACATAAAATTATATTACAAATAAATAATATCCTCGCTCCTTCCACACGTTTAATTAGTATTAATTAATTTCATTATGACATATCTAATCAATATTACTTGAGTTTTAGATTTTTATTGTAAAACAACCCAACGCGCCCTGGAATCTGCGAAACATGTTGCTTCGTTTCTTTAATTAAAAATTATTGTAATGTGGAATCATTTGTACTGTATAAACACTTACAGAATTCAATGTACAATCATATCATATATATTTTTCATTTGTTTGAGTCGTTTGTGATTTGTTGATCGGCTAGCTCTTCTAAACCATTATTTATTCTTTGCCAAATTTCGAAACAACAGCAAATCATAAAAATAGCTTAAAAGCCACTGCAACAACTTCGCAGTTTTGTCAATCATGTTAGTATGTTATAACTGTACATACTACATACACTTTAATTAATTAGTAATAAAATATTATTTAATTCTGACAGACCCACCACCAATAAAATTAGAAAAGATTTATTTGAAGTAGGTGTGAAAGAGACTATAAAAATACAATCCATCACCGAATAACCTATCTACATTAATTATAAAAAAGGCCCACTTAAAACTATTGTTGGAATAATACGCCCCCGAGCCTTTCCAACCCCTCCCTATTTAAGTGTATTCCGTCTCTGAAAAACAAATGATGTTGTCAATTGGTTGTAATGTTTGCAAATATCTGGTATACCTTTCAAAATAGACGTCATTATGAAAGAAACTATTCACGTCTATTAAAACGACTCTACCTGTTTGGAAAAAAGATATACATTAATACATCAAGGTTTTTAATTAAAAAAAGTACGTTACTCACGGTCTTTATAGTTCCTAAGGAAGGCGTTGAATTTCTCCAACACCATCGCTTGTTGCTTTGAGGCCCGGGGGATGGGCAGTACAGTGCATAGGTTTATGCGGTCAACTCCCTGGGCTTTTATTGTTGCTACTAATCTTATGAAAGATTTTCGCAATGATTCATATTTCGTGTTCTAAAAGATAAAAAAAATTAACAAACACAAACGATATAACTATGCGTACTTACTCTCAAAACGTCATTGCTTCCAATCATTAACAATATATTTCGTGCAAGCACGTTGCAATAATTTCGCGATTTGCAACGTGCTACACGTTTTTGTAATTGACCTATGGTTTGCCCACCTATGGCCAATTGCACATATTTTTATTATGTGCATTTACCGTGGTCATAATATCCGTCGGTTTTCAAAACTGTTGTTAGAAGACGACGCATATTAGAAGCCCCTAAGAATGTAATTTCTTTCTGAAATGGAACAGTCATTATAAGTAAACTATATAATTTATTTAAGGGCTACTTACATCCTTTATTACTAGCATCTTTGATTACATTTAAAAAACTATTACCTAAAACCAAGAAAAGTAATGCGTGCTTCTTAGTTCTCAGTGTAATAAACCGCTAAGCCGAAATAAAAATCTTTATTTTTCTAGCTATACCTGACACCCGTATAGACGGTACTTAACAACTTGAAATTAAGATGAAAATCATAATAAACCCTTGAATTTGGTTACGTTAAATCCTTTTGTTTTACACCCACCCACAAACCGCTGTGAGGGAAGGTGGCGCATATCTCATATTGTTGGGGTTAACACTTACTACTTTTTTGCATAAGATCTTTTACTTACGGTTGTCAAACTTGCAAGTAAGAATTTTACCTGTGTAATCATGGCGTCAAGAAAAATGATTTCATTGAGATAATTGAGAAGTTCGCACTGTTTCTCGCGGAAAAGATTGCGAATATCGAAGATATGGAAAATATCGGATTCGGTCACGATTCTTTAGTTTGTGAGGCGAGTATTAAAATTTTGGCACGAATTTACTAGAAAAACGGCGGCGATTATATAACTATTGGTTGAGGAATACGGGTAACATTAAAGGTATGTTAAAAGATTTCTTAATTTCAAAAAGCAATCTGCAGGAACTATTAAAGATACCATAGATATATCTCAGTGCATTAATGTCGATTTTAATCAAAGTATTGCCTCAACCAAGACTGTCGCACCTCTCTCGAAAACTGTAGAAACATTTAAAACATTTAAATACGATCATTTAGTAGATAGTAAAACGATCTAGAAGTTGCGCTAGAGCATGATGTTATATTCAGTAATTGCATTTCTCATCAAATCACCGATATATTGCATATTGGTAGTGAAAAGATAAACCTCCGGAAAATGTCGACATTAGAATTCTGGCAGAATCAATTTTGATACTAATTTTCAATTTAAAAAATTATACGCGTATTTTATTCGTAAAACTATTAGGGAAATTTATCCAAACTGCGACTTATGCATTAAATCTAAAAGAAATAATTCGCTTAGTAGGACGGCTATTATTTATATGTCGTGCGTGTATCGCGAATGTCGTACCTTTGTATGTAAATTAGTTTACGATTCGATTAGTCAAGATGGTTTTATTCATGGAGTTTTTATAATTAAAGGTGATTTTAATCATGCAGACGGTAATGTTGTCAAACGGAAACAAATAAGAGGATATGAGCGTACTTTAGCAAAAAATGATCTTCAAACTATCACCGCGTTTAAATATGTCCAAAACAAAACGTTGGAGGCAGACATAGACTTACTGAGTTCTAAAACTATTCATAACATTCCTACTGGCGGTACCGCCAGAAAAATCAAATCGGAAGCCAATTGCGAAAAGATTTAGCCCGCAATGATTATGAAGCAGTGACATTGATGTATCATAATCAAAATGGCCATATATAAATCATTTTCATCATACGTCTCATATTGTAGTTTATTTGTGATTGGAATAGTGTTACAATTTATGTTTAGATTTTTTAAAAAACCCGGAATGTTACGCTGTACCTGGATTGCACCGGTACCGTTGTTAGGAAATTTAATGAAAATAGTAAGAGAGTATTTTATTACGCCGGGGTCATTCACTATCCAGTTGAAGGCAAAAATATCACTTTACCAGTGTGTGAAATGATTTCTAATTCTCATACCTCAGCCACAATTACAAAATGGCTGCAAGATTTTGTCCTAGGTAGAGAATTGCCCTTTCATAGCGTAGTTACTGATTTCAGCTGGGCGCTAATCAATTCGGTTGCGTATGTTTTTTGTAACATGAGCGTTTTAGAGTACCTTCAAGAAACACATAAAGCTTTAGTCAACGATTTAGAAATTTCAAATTTTGCCATTCATATTTGTTGTGCTCATTTTATTAAAATAGTAGCAAGCGATGCTAAAAAAGCGGCAAGAAAAGATAAAAGTTTGAAATCCTTTTTGATCGGAGGTGTAGTAAAGTTTATGTTAGCAACCAATTATAATGAGTGTAAATTACTATTTGTCGATTTCGTTACCGTTTTGGCAAATAAATATTTATTCAGCGAGGTGCATATTGCATTACATAGATTGGCAAATACAATGGTTTATGATACAAGTGAGGACATTTCAAAATCCGTTAACTTTTATGATGCGAACGAAAACATTAATTTAAAAGTTTGTATACAAAAGCCCATTTTATGTTGATTTTTGATTATTTTACGTTCTATAGATCCATTACATGATGAAAATTAGATTCAAATCCATTTTATTGCCCCGATTTTCTGCAAACTTGTGTGGATAAATATTTTCCATATTTGCCTTTTTGGTCGGGTTTGTTGGTAAAAAAAAGTAATAAAGACGTTTTGTCAAACTCCATAGTTGAGGGATGGTTCACCATAATAAAAAACTTTATATTAGACAAACACAGAAATTTGAAATGTAGTAGATTTATACAAAAACTTGGCGAGTATTTAGAGTGCAAAGAAAAGGAATTAAAATTTAACTTGTTAAATAAGAAACCGCGGCAGAAAAATTAGCTCGCCAATTAAATACAGTTGAGGAGTCGTGGAATAGAACCCTAAACGTAAATATACCCATCTTCGTAGTGGCACATCTGTCAAACGTTTGAGCCAAGTGATGCTCAATAAACGCGCTGGTGAAAGTGACTTTTCGAAAATGGAGTATTTAAGTATAACAATTTGTTTAAATATATCCATTCATTGCCAAATATTCATTCCTTCATTGCGAAATATGACTTACCGGAATTTTATTATAATGATTTAGGTTTTACGATTATTACACGCTAAATGGAAACGAATGGGTAGCATCTTTTATAATTGATTTGTTTCTTCAATTAATGGTTAGGTCTAAGCAAGATTTTATCGCGTTAAATAGTACGCAAGTCAATCAATTTAAGTTAGAGAACAACACCTCATTAAACCAAATGTATTTCGTAGAAACTGGGCACATTGTTTGTATACCCATGATTGAAAACCACCATTGGTTCTTATTTGTTGCGAATGGAAAAATAAACAATTTCACGTGTTTAACAGTTTAAGTAGTTTTAATCAAACATCAGCAAATCGTTACTTTGTTCTATTTAAAGATTTACTACGATCTGTAGGTGTAGACACAACTGGATGGAGTTTGGTTGACATGAAACACCCCAAACAAACAGATGGTTATAACTGCGGTATCTTCGTAATGTACTACGTTCAAAATATAGTGTTCAATGACGGCACATTTCACTACGATAATAATTTTAAACCAGATCAATACCGTAATTACGTCCAAAATTATTTATTGGAGAAGTCAATGCCAATGAACAGTTACTGTATGAATTGTTCACGTGCCGCGATTCATAGCCATACATCGGTTTGGTTTCAATGTGATGCGTGCAAGCATTGGAAACACGCGAACTCAAACAAGATAAAATATTATGTTGTAATGGTAGCTGCACAGGAGCGAAACTAGTTGGATCCAGTGTGGGATCTGCAAAGGATGGATTCACTTTAATTGTTTAGAGAACACAAATGTAAACCCAGATGAGTGTAAAAACAAACCATACCGTTGTAGGATTTGTACCAGCATTCCAAATTTATGATTCTCACTCCTTATGTGTTGCCGCTTGAACCTTTTTCCAAATTTGTTAGGACAAATGCACGGGCTTCGGCTCGCACCCACTGAGAGGGTCTGCATTTTTAGGGAAACCGTCGTCTCTTTACGCTTTTTTCCAAATTTGTTAGGACAAATGCACGGGCTTCGGTTCGCACCCACTGAGAGGGTCTGCATTTTTAGGGAAACCGTCGTCTCTTTACGCTTTTTTCCAAATTTGTTAGGACAAATGCACGGGCTTCGGCTCGCACCCACTGAGAGGGTCTGCATTTTTAGGGAAACCGCCTCCTTTTCAAAATTTAAAAACCTATTTATAGTGGAGTAGGCCTACAGGGGATACCACGTAAAAAAAAACGCTCCTTATGCTCAACCTCAAGGGTGGAGTGGAATAGAGTATACAGAGAATTGTCAGTCTGATTAATAAATTATACTTAGCTGTATTCATTATTTTTTACTTGTGCAGTTGCTACAAAAACCTTACCTACCTTATTTTTGTTTGTATTTGATGAAGCGTAATGGCATTGAGTGTAAAGCACGGTAAGTCTAGTTACGATCGGAGCAAACAATGTTGTTTCTGAAGGATTACTTTTTTAACACCCAGTAGGTACATGTATGAGGACACGACTCATAATACGCTTTTGTTATCCTACAGTACATAAGGAATATGGAAATATTACAGAAATTTTGAACGATTAGCCTTTAACTACTTAGGAGCAATAATAAACTATTAATAATCTAATTGCAATCATTAGATCTTTGTTGTTGAGGCAATAGATGATAAAATTAATACTTCATTGGAATATACTCTGTTTTCCTCTAAAAATATAGGTAGGCGTTTGTGAACCATCAACGGAAATGACGAATGCGACCGCTTTTAAGGCATTACCTTCCTTTGCTGTTGTTTTGAAAGTCGGCAAAGTTCAAGTAATGATTTTGAAAGATTCGCTAATCAACAAAGTTTACAAAGTGTAAATAGCAGATGTGTAGAATGCCAAATCTCTCCTGCTAACAACGCCATCGCGTTTGTTAATTGTATACAAAAATTATTCCACATTACAATAATTTTAATTAAAGAAACGGCGCGTTGGGTTGTTTTACAATAAAAATCTAAAACTCAAGTAATATTGATTAGATATGTCATAATGAAATTAATTAATACTAATTAAACGTGTGGAAGGAGCGAGGATATTATTTATTTGTAATATAATTTTATGTTTTCATATTAAAAGAATTTCGTGGTTGATTAAGTAATTATAGATTGTTTGCATTGCCAACTCCGTATATATTACAAATTGCTAATACCATTATCGACCACATTATTAATAATTTTAAACTAATTAATTACTACTAATAGAACTAAAAAGTATGTACTGCATTTTATTTTACTTTAATAGATTTTAATGTAAAGATATGGTAAAGAGGTAATTAGGGGAGGATATGCGAAAAACGCTAATTGCCCACACAAATTATAGCTACATATAATACTTTTATAATGCAATGATATCTGAAAGATCACTTTTTATTTAAGTGTTCAATAAAACATTGCAATCGTCATTTGTTTGTCTGCAATCACGCCTATGATCTTTAGTTTACAACTCAACAACAGGTACGTCCCATTGCATTGTTAAAGGATTAGCAACCTGTGATAAATCACTTACGTTGTAACGCTATAGTATGGAAGCGATATATCCTAAAACAAGTTTAAGAAATCTATTTAACTTAATACAAAATCGTGTACCGCTTATTTGAAAAGTGAATGAACTATTTTAATATATTCCTCCGCTTCGTTTCTGGACAGACGATAATTGGTTGACCTAGTAAGTATTTTAAAATCGCCAAACGTCGAATTATGCATGTCGAATTTATAAAAGAGTGCAAAATTTAATTTTTAATTTATTGTTAATAAAATAAAATTTTCCCTAATCGCCTATTTCCTTCAACGTTAAAGTGATCGGCATACTGGTAATGCCAAGGGATTACAAAAATAATTAAAATTCCATTCATTTTACATAGCCATTAACTTGACTATAATAATGGAATTGCAACATCTGCTTTAAAGAAAAAAAAAGGGGCGGAAGCTTGATGTAATAGTGTCAATATTTCAACTGAGGCTATTTGCGCAGTTATTCATACAAAAAATTCTGATTGCTTTCACTTTCAACAGAAAAATTATCTCAAGGATCATAACAATGAGTCTTTATATATCATGTTGCATTACCTTTAGGTAATTACATGTGTCAAATAAAAAATTAAATAAAATAAGTGAAGGATAATAATGTAACCACACCCTCATCCATAATCCAATTCGTCAACGCATGTTGTTTAATCTATAATTGTTCATTTTTCTTTCACAATTTTCTTGGAAATTACCCCTGTAATTTTCAGCAAATAATTTAAACAGGAAAGTTTCATCATGAAATAAAGCAAGACATTACATTATCCGTGAGTTACTTTTTAAAGTATGCGACGATAAAGCGACTTATCTATCACATTGAGGTCATAAATAATTCTGATAATTTAATTAATTGCAGAAGCACCAATAGTTTTCCTAAAAACGAGAGACGGATGTCGCTGCCCGCGCGGAATGAGCGCGTCTTGAAGCGTTGCCAGGTCTCTAACTGTGTTATTTATGAACGAAATCGATTGAAATTTTGGATTAAAATATTTCAGACTTTTACAAAAGTCTGATAATTTATTTAATTGCAGAAGCACCAATAGTTTTCCTAAAAACGAGAGACGGATGTCGCTGCCCGCATGTAATGAGCGCGCCTTGGACCGTCGCCGGTCTCTAACTGTGTTATTTATGAACGAAATCGATTGAAATTTCGTACTAAAATACTTCATACTTTTGCGAAAGTCATATAATTTAATTAATTGCAGAAGCACCAATAGCTTTTCTAAAAACGAGAAACGGATGTCGATGCCCGCGCATAATGAGCGCGCCTTGAATCGTCGCCAGGTCTCTAACTGTGTTATTTATGAACGAAATCGATTGAAATTTCGTATTAAGATACTTCATACTTTTGCGAAAGTCTGATAATTTAATTAATTGCAGAAGCACCAATAGTTTTCCTAAAAACGGGAGACGGATGTCGCTGCCCGCGCGGAATGAGCGCGTCTTGAAGCGTTGCCAGGTCTCTAACTGTGTTATTTATGAACGAAATCGATTGAAATTTTGGATTAAAATATTTCAGACTTTTACAAAGTCTGATAATTTATTTAATTGCAGAAGCACCAATAGTTTTCCTAAAACGAGAGACGGATGTCGCTGCCCGCATGTAATGAGCGCGCCTTGGACCGTCGCCGGTCTCTAACTGTGTTATTTATGAACGAAATCGATTGAAATTTCGTATTAAAATACTTCATACTTTTGCAAAAGTCATATAATTTAATTAATTGCAGAAGCACCAATAGTTTTCTAAAACGAGAAACGGATGTCGATGCCCGCGCATAATGAGCGCGCCTTGAATCGTCGCCAGGTCTCTAACTGTGTTATTTATGAACGAAATCGATTGAAATTTCGTATTAAGATACTTCATACTTTTGCGAAAGTCTGATAATTTAATTAATTGCAGAAGCACCAATAGTTTTCCTAAAAACGGGAGACGGATGTCGCTGCCCGCGCGGAATGAGCGCGTCTTGAAGCGTTGCCAGGTCTCTAACTGTGTTATTTATGAACGAAATCGATTGAAATTTTGGATTAAAATATTTCAGACTTTTACAAAAGTCTGATAATTTATTTAATTGCAGAAGCACCAATAGTTTTCCTAAAAACGAGAGACGGATGTCGCTGCCCGCATGTAATGAGCGCGCCTTGGACCGTCGCCGGTCTCTAACTGTGTTATTTATGAACGAAATCGATTGAAATTTCGTACTAAAATACTTCATACTTTTGCGAAAGTCATATAATTTAATTAATTGCAGAAGCACCAATAGTTTTTCTAAAAACGAGAAACGGATGTCGATGCCCGCGCATAATGAGCGCGCCTTGAATCGTCGCCAGGTCTCTAACTGTGTTATTTATGAACGAAATCGATTGAAATTTCGTATTAAGATACTTCATACTTTTGCGAAAGTCATATAATTTAATTAATTGCAGAAGCACCAATAGTTTTCCTAAAAACGAGAGACGGATGTCGCTGCCCGCGCGGAATGAGCGCGTCTTGAAGCGTTGCCAGGTCTCTAACTGTGTTATTTATGAACGAAATCGATTGAAATTTTGGATTAAAATATTTCAGACTTTTGCGAAAGTCATATAATTTATTTAATTGCAGAAGCACCAATAGTTTTCCTAAAACGAGAGACGGATGTCGCTGCCCGCATGTAATGAGCGCGCCTTGGACCGTCGCCGGTCTCTAACTGTGTTATATATGAACGAAATCGATTGAAATTTCGTATTAAAATACTTCATACTTTTGCGAAAGTCATATAATTTAATTAATTGCAGAAGCACCAATAGTTTCCTAAAAACGAGAAACGGATGTCGCTGCCCGCGCATAATGAGCGCGTCTTGAATCGTCGCCAGGTCTCTAACTGTGTTATTTATGAACGAAATCGATTGAAATTTCGTATTAAGATACTTCATACTTTTGCGAAAGTCATATAATTTAATTAATTGCAGAAGCACCAATAGTTTTCCTAAAACTAGAGACGGATGTCGCTGCCCGCGCGGAATGAGCGCGTCTTGAAGCGTTGTCAGGTCTCTAACTGTGTTATTTATGAACGAAATCGATTGAAATTTTGGATTAAAATATTTCAGACTTTTGCGAAAGTCATATAATTTATTTAATTGCAGAAGCACCAATAGTTTTCCTAAAACGAGAGACGGATGTCGCTGCCCGCGTAATGAGCGCGCCTTGGACCGTCGCCAGGTCTCTAACTGTGTTATTTATGAACGAAATCGATTGAAATTTGATTAAAATACTTCATACTTTTGCGAAAGTCATATAATTTAATTAATTGCAGAAGCACCAATAGTTTTTCCTTAAAACGAGAAACGGATGTCGATGCCCCGCATAATGAGCGCGCCTTGAATCGTCGCCAGGTCTCTAACTGTGTTATTTATGAACGAAATCGATTGAAATTTCGTATTAAGATACTTCATACTTTTGCCAAAGTCATGATAATTTAATTAATTGCAGAAGCACCAATAGTTTTCCTAAAACGAGGAGACGGATGTCGCTGCCCGCGCGGAATGAGCGCGTCTTGAAGCGTTGCCAGGTCTCTAACTGTGTTATTTATGAACGAAATCGATTGAAATTTTGGATTAAAATATTTCAGACTTTTACAAAAGTCTGATAATTTATTTAATTGCAGAAGCACCAATAGTTTTCCTAAAAACGAGAGACGGATGTCGCTGCCCGCGCGGAATGAGCGCTTCTTGAAGCGTTGCCAGGTCTCTAACTGTGTTATTTATGAACGAAATCGATTGAAATTTTGGATTAATATATTTCAGACTTTTACAAAAGTCTGATAATTTATTTAATTGTAGAAGCACCAATAGTTTTCCTAAAACGAGAGACGGATGTCGCTGCCCGCATGTAATGAGCGCGCCTTGGACCGTCGCCGGTCTCTAACTGTGTTATTTATGAACGAAATCGATTGAAATTTCGTACTAAAATACTTCATACTTTTGCGAAAGTCATATAATTTAATTAATTGCAGAAGCACCAATAGTTTTCTAAAACGAGAAACGGATGTCGATGCCCGCGCATAATGAGCGCGCCTTGAATCGTCGCCAGGTCTCTAACTGTGTTATTTATGAACGAAATCGATTGAAATTTCGTATTAAGATACTTAATACTTTTGCGAAAGTCATATAATTTAATTAATTGCAGATGCACCAATAGTTTTCCTAAAAACGAGAGACGGATGTCGCTGCCCGCGCGGAATGAGCGCGTCTTGAAGCGTTGCCAGGTCTTTAACTGTGTTATTTATGAACGAAATCGATTGAAATTTTGGATTAAAATATTTCAGACTTTTGCGAAAGTCATATAATTTATTTAATTGCTGAAGCACCAATAGTTTTCCTAAAAACGAGAGACCCATGTCGCTGCCCGCATGTAATGAGCGCGCCTTGGACCGTCGCCGGTCTCTAACTGTGTTATTTATGAACGAAATCGATTGAAATTTGGTATTAAAATACTTCATACTTTTGCGAAAGTCATATAATTTAATTAATTGTAGAAGCACCAATAGTTTTTCTAAAAACGAGGAACGGATGTCGATGCCCGCGCATAATGAGCGCGCCTTGAATCGTCGCCAGGTCTCTAACTGTGTTATTTATGAACGAAATCGATTGAAATTTCGTATTAAAATACTTCATACTTTTGCGAAAGTCATATAATTTAATTAATTGCAGAAGCACCAATAGTTTGTCTAAAAACGGGGCATGTATGTGGATGGTCCGCTAGGTACGGGTTTTCCCAAGCTATAACTTTTATATTACTTTATTAAAATTGTTTATACTTCATTATAAGAGGTCCTGTGCTATATACATTACATGGTTGCTATTACAATTACTTTACCTCCATAGCGTTGAAATTATTAATAAAAAACATTCAATGTAATTCTATATAGCACGTTTCGTTATACGCATACTGGTGGATGACGTCACTCCGTCGCTCAGATGGCCGTCGCTATCTTCACACACGTAGTATTTAACATATATGGTACTGCCATCAAAAGTAACTACATATAATTATACATCGGTTTAGTACGGTGTATCCCATCCCGGCGATTCATATCACGCCATTGAACTCGATACAAAACTGGAATGCGCGCTCTACGTTTGTTTATGTGGGACGCGGCTAAAACCGAATGCAGGTATCAACTCCGAAAAGTCACGAAATTACGTCTACCGCCTTGTACCAAAAGAAATAGCCATGATGGGTATCACTTGGATTGTGCATTCGTAGTAATATTAATTGGACACGTGATCTGAGAGGCCACACTTTCCTGGTCACTAGATCGATAATATTCATTTCAGTTAGTGCGACCAACATGCTAGATGAACCATAACGCTCTAGAAAGTAGATATACCAGTTATTTCTACTGTAAAGTAAGGTGATATTAAATTGGTATATTAAAATATTTTTTGGTTTGAAATAATGTGTCTTCAAGCAGACATACTAGAGTTTTCTTTTGCAAAAGAAACTATTTCAAAAGAGTATTGTCGTAACCCAGACGTACCCTATCTTGCAACGTGTAATTTGAACTTGTTCGCATTCATGCAAATTCAAGAGGCAAAACAGTAGCTAAGGGATGCATCTTAATTTGACTGATAAGATGCTATTATTAATTGCTTCAATTGAGGTCACTGAGAATAATGCTACTCCGGCTAATGCTAGGCTTACTCCAATTAATAGCTTAAATTTCCCTTACTGGCCGTGATTAAATAATCAGAGTTGATTGACAAATCTGATCTAGAACTCGCAAAATTCTAACCTGATTAAAAAAAAACAGTGATCGTCTAGGGGGCAAATAACCTACGTTGTGTAATGTGCATGAGATAGGGTCGGATAAGGTTAATTTGTTGCATAAGGTGGCAAGGTAATTAAATGAAACAAAACTACAATTGAGATGAACGAGTTGCGCTACTTGGTGATTCGCTCGTCATCCTATTTACATCGGGAGGAAAAGAATCACCAAGAAAACTCCCTTTATTCCAATAATAATCACACAAAGAAAAAAACAAAGATCAGATAACACAAGTAAATCGCAATTAAAGGCTTAAATAGGTATCAACACAACTCTATCGGTATTAAAGGCGTACAAAATCGATAACATTGCCTAAAACGAAGTTTAGTCACAAGTAAACATAATATCAGATCTACAAATGGTATACAAATTAAAGCAAAATAAACTGGTAATAAATAACCGACAGGGGATCCCTTTTGGAACCAATTCCTGTCTGCCTTTAGGTAAATAATTACATATAAAGTATTGTACAGGGTGTGGGACAACCGGACATAAACAGAACACAAAAAAAACAAAGGACATCATTAAATCGAGTTAAAAGAGCGTACCTTACAAAATTTAAATATCACCAAAATAAAATGCAAAGCGATTTAAATAATTACACATAAATGCAATAAATATAAACAGTGTGATCGTATCCACAATAAGATCGTCAATCGATCACAAAAAAAAAGGGAAGAGAGTTATCCCGACCATGTGGCCCTTTTGTTTAACCAATCATGGCGGTTTTTAACCCCCCAAATACATTAAGCACCCTAGTAATACATATTACAAATTCAACATACATAAAAAAAAAATTAACAACAGAAAATTAAACAGGTTACAGATTATTTAAGTAGGTAAAAAGGGAAAAGGGCAAGTACGTTAAACATACAAATTTGTGGATACGATCACTACTAAGAGTACATATGGACAATAACACTAAATGCTATAATTGATTACACAGAAAAACCATTCGAGGCCAACACATTTAATACGCAGTTGAGACAAAGTATAACATCTGACACAAAGCCCTGCAAAGCACCGATTCACCTACGTGACTCGTAGGTATTATTACAAAGGCGAGCTAATAAAACGGGCGATCCCTTCTCTCAATTTTTCTTAGGCATGAAACAAAACACAAAATATATAGACATATAGGCATATAACGGCAACAAGAGAGACGATTGTATAGATATAGATCATTAGGACCAGCTTTCTGGTTTTATACGTATGATCGTTTGTGTGTTTATCATTGTAAATACAGGTTAGAATTGTCAATCCACAATATAGAACACATAAAAAAAAGAGAGCGGGCTTCTCTACGTCTGCATAATTTCAATGACAATAAAAGATTTGCAAGTCAGTGGTTCAGTTTGGTTTTGATAATTTTACTGAGTACGTGGAATTACCTTTTCTGTGTAATTTCACAAACCGGAAAATCTTTTCTTTTACTTACATTATGAATGTAGGTTATCCTTTTAAGCTTTCACCAGCACAAATGTTTAAATACTCGGATTTCTCGATTAACACAAAAACAAAAGAAAAGAAGATCTAATTAAACAAACACCGAATCGATGTATAATCTTACGAACTCACGCTTTGAAAATTCAAATGCAACTCTCCTATTCTAAGCACAACAACCGTTTTTATTCCATCACCCCCTATTTTCCATATCAACTAACAAAAGCAAAAAAATATTTCGTGTGAACGCTTTTGACTTTAATTATGAAAAGAAACATTATTTCTAATTAACATGTGCAATCAACCTTAGAAATCCTGTATTTAAAATATCACATTTCAAACCGTGAACAACTTTTGCTTTGAGCGCGATGTAATTTTTTGTATAATACTGACATTTTTATTTTCAAAACGCATTTATAAACATCTTTAGCAATTTGTCTTGCCCTTTCGATAAATGTAGTTTAGCCTGCACCTGCAACTTAAAAACATCTGGTTGCAGGCCACCCTTAGTTAAAATTCTACCCAAATATGTCTTACAAAAGAAATACAAACCATTCTCACATAACAATAATTATATAATAAATTTTAGTAATTATATTTTTGCTATCGCGACAACAATTTTAATCGGAATATTTTCAATGTATTCATCGAATTTTTCGTAGTGTGCTACCTACAGAACGCCCCTTTGAAAGCTTGACGGTGTTTGTTCGTGAACATTCGGAGAGTTTTCAACGTCCTTCGTCTCGAATCGTGGTCTTCGTTATCTTCCGCCCCGAACTATTTTACTTTGTACTAAAACAAAGCGTAATTAGTAAACATATTAATTAAGCAATCGAAACGTCTATTAGACGACATGCTCAGTAAACCATGAGAAAACATGCTAGATGCCTCATGCATAAATAATATTGGAAAAAGAAACAATAGTAAATAAAATAGAAAAGAAAAATAATGGGTGTATACAACCAGGTTTCCACTTATTTGTGTACTCGCAAGTACCTAGGGCACAGCCGTCGATATTCCTAGGACTCGGGCCTATGATAAAACTTCAGGTTTGCAATATTATAATTTCCCTTTATAGAGTCCATCTCTTCATCCAACAACCGGTACGCGTTCGGGTAGGGTTTAGCTATAATGCGAAAAGGTCCAGAATATAAGGGGAGAAACTTGGATATTTGTTTCTTCGAGGCGTCCGAAATATTGCTTTCCTTAAGCAAAACGTTGTCGTCGATACATAGTCGGTCACCTTGATGTTTGAAACCTCTAAGGCGCTCTCTTACACTTCTGTCCAAGTTCGCTCTGACTTTATTCCAAATCACGGCCTGCGATTCAGTGGTGGAGATAAGCAACAATTTCCCCAGGTAAGTGGCGAAATGGTCCCTCGGGCGCGGAATATTTACAATATCGAAAGGGGGGGTAGCCCGTGCTTAAATAGGGGATGATATTAAATAAACACTCTATATCTTTCACGTGAATAGCCCAACTAGCGTGTGCATTTTGACAATAGACCCTAAACAACCTGATTAGTTCTCTCATAACCCGCTCCGCCGGATTAGATGCGGGACGTCGTATGGAAGAAAAAGTAACACGAATTCCATTGCTTTTAAGCGATTTTTGCCAGTACGCCGCAGTAAACTGGGTTCTGTGGTCCGATAAAATGGTCTTAATAGGAATATGCTTGAGGTAGTCTTGGAGTACGCACTTTACGGAGATCCTTGCAGTAGCCCTGCGTACTGGGTAGAGCCGTAAAAACTTGGAAAAACAGTCAATTACCACAAAAATATAAGCAACTTTGCCCCTCCCTTCTGGCAACGGTCCATAATAATCTACGAACACCAAATCACCCGGAGCCGCGGCTGAAGTTACCTGAATCGGCCCAGTTAACGTCCTATTAAGGAATTTAGTCTTCTGACACAAATCACAACTTTGGATGACCCTGAAAATGGTGGCTCGGAATTTACGAAAATAAAACCACCGCTCTAAGAGGGCGCATAACTTGGAGGTGCCAAAGTGGCCGTAATATTGATGCAAAGACCGAATCACATCAGTGACTAGAACCGCGGGCAATGCTATCCGGCAACGCCCTGAAGCATCCCTATATAGTAAAATGTCGCCGATCAACTGAAAATCATTAACCAACCGGTTTTGGGTTTTGTCTAAAACGACAGGGAGTCCGGTATAGAATTGATATAAGGAGACCAAAAAGTAATCCTCCTTCTGCAGTTTAGATATATTCCCGAGCTGTTTACAAATATCATTGGAAAACTCTCTTTCAAAGGCGCACAATAGGCCAGTAACACTAGTGTGAGCTACTATAGGGTTTTTCGCCTCGTTATGTACTAAGTGGGCGTCCGAAAAACCCTCTGTAAATCGAGATAGAGTGTCCGCCACCACGTTGTCACGCCCCTTGATGTGTCCGATCGTATAGTCGTACTGCGATAAATATAGCGACCATCGCGTTAGGCGATCGTTCAAAAGCCGACAATGGTGAAGAAATTTTAACGAAAAATGATCAGTGCGAATTACAACGAGATAGCCCAAAACTAGCGTACGGTATTTCTTTAATCCGAAAATAATAGCCAACAATTCCTTTTCGGTGACCGTATATAGCAATTCGGGCCCGTGAAGGACGCGACTAGCAAACCCTATAACCTGATGTTCGCCCTCCTTGCTAAGTTGATACAATTCAACCCCGACAGCCAACTCGGAACTGTCCGCCTGTAGGTAGAAGGGTTTCGAAAAATCCGGGAAAGATAGCATGACGGTACTCAAAAATAACCTTTTGGTTTGTTCAAACCTTTGCTGTTCCGCCTCTCCCCAGTACCATTTAACCCTCTTCTGGAGTAACCTCAACAAAGGCGCAATGAGGTAACTGTAACGTTGGACAAATCGGCGATAATAGCTACACAACCCAATAAAAGCTCTCAATTGTTTCACATTCCTTGGCCTAGGGAACTGTTGTATCGAAGACAATTTTTCAGGATCAGATTTAACGCCCCTAGTAGTTATAATGTGCCCCAAAAACTTTACCTCTGGCAATAAAAAATCGGTTTTCCTAACTTTTATGGTTATATTGGCCTCCTTAAATCGCGCAAAGAGTTTCCTAAGATGTTGTATATGGTCACAAAATGATTCAGAGACGACCAAAAGATCATCAACGTAATTGAATACAAACTGGCGTAATTCGGGCCCGATAATCACATCCATAGCTCGCGAGAAAGAACCGACAGCCGTTTTTAAACCAAAAGGTAGGACTTGATAAGTGTAAGACCTCCCGTTAAACAAAAATCCCGTATATTACTTACTGTCTTCGCTTAATGGGATCTGCCAATAAGAAGCGGTTAAATCTATGGTTGTTATGTATCGGACTCTAGAAAACGACGTTAAAATTTCCTCGGGTGGTACCGGAGACTCATAATCCGAGACCATTCGCGAATTCAAAAACCGCGCATCCAAACATATGCGAACACTCCCGTCTTTCTTCTTGACAACAGTCATGGGACTGGCATATTCCGTCGCCTCCCTTTTGATGACACCCAACCTTCACATGCGATTAATTTCCTCCTCCACAGACGCTCTCAAACAAAAGGGTATAGGATAGGCTCGACGCAAAAATGGGGTGGTGTCGTGCAGCTTAATAACATGCGTATATTTGTTGGTACGACTCGGGATATTGCTAAAGAGTTGTCTATGCTCCTCGAGTAAACTCTTGAATTGCTGACGCTGACTAGGGTCTATGTTGGGAATGTTTTTTATCTTATCTTCCATTTCCTTCGCAACATCCAACACGACCTTGCTAGGCTCGGCGCAACGTGACGCCGTTTGGAAAAACGATACAGGGTCCGTGATCGTGGCATCGACGCACTGGTCAGTGATATTGAAACGGATAGAATATTCTGTTACGTCATGGAGGACGGTTAGGACATCATCCACAAAATTTATCCTCCCCGATACAGAATACAGCCAATCTATTCCCAGTATGATGGGCCGGATTAAACCTTTAATAACCAAAAAGGAATGTTCAAACGTAATGGGTATATTCTCAATTGAAAAGGGGATCCACACCTGGTACTTGACCCTAGCACTCCTTTGCCCCACCGCTCCTCGCAGCAGTACCCCCGTTACCGGAAGTCTAGAGAATTTTGACCACTGACTAATTTTGAAATAGCACTCCTCACTGATGCAAGTAACCTCGCTTCCCGAATCTACCAAACTCAATAGGGAGATATTACAACACTTGGTATAAATATGGGGCAATGGCCGAACTTTGGTTATGTCTATTGGACTACCGTTGTTTTGTAATGTAGAGAACGGCACTACCGACGCGTAAGACGAAAATTCGGATTCCTGTGCAGGGGCACTTGCATCCCATCGGACCAACTGTAACGGGTTCTTAATACCCTTGTTGTTTGCTCCCAATCCGGTCCCAAATTTCCACCCGTACCCCTGAATTAGTTGGACATCCTTCGAATACAATCTAATTAATTCTCGAGGGTCACATGGAGGGCCTACGAGTAGCACAGAATTAAAATTTTGGCTGGGAGTTTGAGAATTGCTAGAACTCTTACTATTTTTGAAACCTGGTTTTACAAATCTAATAAGCGGGCAGCTAGGCTTGGCGCTACCCTTAGTGGGAGTAAAATTTAGGGCGTAAGGGAAACCATCCCACTTTAGTTCCCCCACGGGTCGTTTCCCGAAGAACGAGGAGGCGCCTCATCAGTGATCCAATATGGCGGGGCTACGTTGCAAGGCGGCAACGATTGCGGTCCTCCACCAGTAGTATTGACGGCCTGCACTCTCCCAACCTCATTTCTCGGTTTCCTTGGTTCAATAGCAGATAACCTTTCCAAAAAGGAAAGAGCGCCATTCAAACTCCGGTCTGAACAGACTCCCCATAACGATTGGGTGGCGGTAGGATATTGGCGCATAATTTCGTACAGAATTACTTCCTCTGCGATGGGAGGGTCAAAAAGGCGATAGTCATTAATTTGTTTAAGAAAATATTCGGCTAGAGACAGCCTGCCGTCCGGGTGATAACGCATGTTGTATAATTTATTGTGTTCAACAACCTGCTTTTCGGGAGACCAAAAATACGCCAAAAAGTTCTTCCTAAACGAACCGTAATCTCGGCAATCGACCTCGTTTATTAACGCCCAACTTTGTGCACAGGCTTCTAAACACGTTTGCACCGCTCGCAAGTAATCCTCACCCGACAAGTGATAGGCTTCCGCAAACTGCTCAAATTTACGCAAGAAAAGCACGGGATGCACCGCATGGTTACCGCGAAAAATGGCCTTCTCCAATGGGGACCTAGTTTTGCTAGATAGCGCCAACAGGATATTGCGACATTCAGCACCTGAAAAGCTAACATCAGCGATTTGAGACGATTGTTCATGATCAGGGAGCCATCTCCGTTCACTTTACGCGGGGTGGAAGTCATAAATCGTGCAGAGTTAATATTTCTAACACTAAGTGACTGATCTTCATAAAGATCCGATGATGGTTCTTTGTGTGCGGATAGGCCCGAACCCTGTGTACCATTTGGACTTCCGGTTCCGGGTGTCGCAACAAGCTTTTCGATGGTCCTTTGCATCATCGCGCTCTGTTCGAGGAGTGTTTCCAGCAATCTTCCCTGGTTTCGTACAACCTCCTTGAGACACTCCATTTCGGCGTCCTTCTGGCTGCCATCCCCGGATCCTGCCATCTGGTTATGTCCATCATGGGCATCTTGACGGGTGGCGTCCATCTCCACTACAAGAGCTTCCGCTTGGTCCATAATTATTCTCATAAACAAACAAAAATTAGTATTATCTTAGTTACAGGTACGCCCCATTAAACCGTCCTTAATAGTATTACCCTGAAAGCAAAGAGTTGCCCCGCTGAGAAGAGAGAGAAGGAAAAAAAATTCTTGTGACTAATCCGTCGTCCGTAAAATAGTACCATTGCAAAATTGAGCAAAAAGGAGGCGATCAACTACTAATAATTTATTGCTCAGTGACAACCCTACCAATTCCCTTAAATCAAAACTGTCGGCTCTATGTTTATCAATTCATAATTTTTATTGAGTCGGAAAAAAAAATTTAAAATGTAGTAATAAAGAAAATCTTCGAAGGTTGCTGACCTCTGAATGATCAAAACAAAAAAAAACATCGTTATCTGCCATTACAAATAATAGGTATGACACCACAACCTCTCAAGCGACAGGTATCTACAATTAGCAAAGTGGAAGGTAACACATTTCAGCCGTACATACAAATAGTATTTACATATTATGTATCAAAGATAATATACTTTGACGTCCCTTGACACACAATAGGCGGCGTTAGGCACTTGTACCTATGAGGTCTTTGCGGTTCACCATAAATACACATTCACCCTCTCCCAAAATGTGTTACATAACCACGAGCTGAAACGACAATTAGCAAACTGGAAGGTAACGCAGTTCGGCCTTACATACACATGGATAGTATTTATATATTATATCCCAACGAGTACATACTTCGGCTTTCCTTGACACACAATAGGCGACGTTAGGCACTTGTACCTATGAGGTCTTTGCGGATTACCATAAATAAACATTCACCCTTCCCAAAATACGTTACATAACCAGTATCGATTGTCAACAGCAAGAACCAATAATATGGTGGTGTAATACGCTAAAATTTAGTACTAAAGCCTATTAGACAATAGGACGGTCTTCAATCAAATTGTATTTTAATAATCAAGAAGTCAGCGCCTTCTAGATTAACTGCAATTTGAGAGAAAAAAAAATTTTTTTTTTGTTTATTTATTTGTTTTCCTTGTACGCGGACATTGTTTTCCCCCCCTTGCCCTTCATAATTGACGTCCATCACCCTTCACCCCCATAATTGTTTTTCAACAAAACATTACTGGCTCAAAAGCAAAAACTGCATTGATTTGTGCAAAGGTCAACAATTCAGCCTCCCCGCTTTTTTTCCCCTCTTTTTTTTCTCTTCACTTCCTTTCCTTTCAATTAATTAAAATGGGAATTCGCGGTGATTAAAATGAAAAAGAAATCAAACACGCCCCTAAATGCAACAACAACCTTATCCTGGTCACCGGCACCACTCTGTCGTAACCCTATCTTGGAACGTGTAATTTGGAACTTATTCGCATTCATGCAAATTCAAGAGGCAAAACAATTGCTAAAGGATTCATCTTAATTTGACTGATAAGACGCTATTATTAATTGCTTCAATTGATGTCACTGAGAATAATGCTACTCCGGCTAATGCTAGGCTTACTCCAATTAATAGCTTAAATTTCCCTTACTGGCCGTGATTAAATAATCAGAGTTGATTTACTAATCTGATCTGGAACTCGCAAAATTCTAACCTGATTAAAAAAAAACAGTGATCGTCTAGGGGGAAAATAACCTACGTTGTGTAATGTGTATGAGATAGGGTCGGATAAGGTTAATTTGTTGCATAAGGTGGCAAGGTAATTAAATGAAACAAAACTACAATTGAGATGAACGAGTTGCGCTACTTGGTGATTCGCTCGCCATCCTATTTACATCGGGAGAAAAAGAATCACCAAGAAAACTCCCTTTATTCCAATAATAATCACACAAAGAAACAAAACAAAGATCAGATAACACAAGTAAATCGCAATCAAAGGCTTAAATAGGTATCAACACTACTCTATCGGTATTAAAGGCGTACAAAATCGATAACATTGCCTAAAACGAAGTTTAGTCACAAGTAAACATAATATCAGGTCTACAAATGGTATTCAAATTACAGCAAATAAACAGGTAATAAATAACCGACAGGGGATCCCTTTTGGAATCAATTCCTGTCTGCCTTTAGGTAAATAATTACATATAAAGCATTATACAGGGTGTGGGACAACCGGACATAAACAGAACACAAAAAAAACAAAGGACATCATTAAATCAAGTTAAAAGGGCGTATCTTACTAAAGTTAAACATCACCAAAATAAAATGCAAAGCGATTTAAATAATTACACATAAATGCAATAAATATAAACAGTGTGATCGAAGAGAGTTATCCCGACCATGTGGCCCTTTTGTTTAACCAATCATGGCGGTTTTTAACCCCTCAAATACATTAAGCACCCTAGTAATACATATTACAAATTCAACATACATAAAAAAAAAATTAACAACAGAAAATTAAACAGGTTACAGATTATTTAAGTAGGTAAAAAGGGAAAAGGGCAAGTACGTTAAACATACAAATTTGTGGATACGATCACTACTAAGAGTACATATGGACAATAACACTAAATGCTATAATTGATTACACAGAAAAACCATTCGAGGCCAACACATTTAATACGCAGTTGAGACAAAGTATAACATCTGACACAAAGCCCTGCAAAGCACCGATTCACCTACGTGACTCGTAGGTTTATTACAAAGGCGAGCTAATAAAACGGGCGATCCCTTCTCTCAATTTTTCTTAGGCATAAAACAAAACACAAAATATATAGACATATAGTTTTTATACCTATGATCGTCTGTGTGTTTATCATTATAAATACAGGTTAGAATTGTCAATCCACAATATAGAACACATAAAAAAAAGAGAGCGGGCTTCTCTGTGTTTGCATAATTTCAATGACAATAACAGATTTGCAAGTCAGTGGTTCAGTTTGGTTTTGATAATTTAACTGAGTACGTAGAATGACCTTTTCTGTGTAATTTCACAAACCGGAAAATCTTTTCTTTTACTTACATTATCAATGTAGGTTATCCTTTTAAGCTTTCACCAGCACAAATGTTTAAATACTCGGATTTCTCGATTAACACAAAAACAAAAGAAAAGAAGATCTAATTAAACAAACACCGAATCGATGTATAATCTTACGAACTCACGCTTTGTAAATTCAATTGCAACTCCCCTATTCTAAGCACAACAACCGTTTTTATTGCATCACCCCCTATTTTCCATATCAACTAACAAAAGCAATAAAAATATTTCGTGTGAACGCTTTTGACTTTAATTATGAAAAGAAACATTATTTCTAATTAACATGTGCAATCAACCGTAGAAATCCTGTATCTAAAATATCACATTTCAACCCGTGAACAACTTTTGCTTTGAGCGCGGTGTAATTTTTTGTATAATACTGACATTTTTATTTTCAAAACGAATTTATCAACATCTTTAGCAATTTGTTTTACCCTTTCGATAAATGTAGTTTAGCCTGCACCTGCAACTTAAAAACATCTGTTTGCAGGCCACCCTTAGTTAAAATTCTACCCAAATATGTCTTACAAAAGAAATACAAACCATTCTCACATAACAATAATTATATAATAAATTTTAGTAATTATCTTTTGCTATCGCGACAACAATTTTAATCGGAATATTTTCAATGTATTCATCGAATTTTTCGTAGTGTGCTACCTACAGCACCTTTGTGATTTGTTCCATAATCACATTGTTCACATTTGAATTCTTTACTTAACGAGTGTTTTCTATGATGAATTTTAAAATTACCTTTGCGATTTGTTCTATAATCACATTGGTCATATTTACATTCATAGCTTGGGGTGTGTTTTAAAACATGATTTTTTAAACTTTTTTTCCACTTTGATACAAAATCGCAATGGTTACACTTATATTTAAAATTTCCACTGTGTTTTAAAACGTCATGTTTTAAATTTTCTTGCATTACTGTTGAACTATTAAATTTACTTTCACACTATATGTTTGTAATGTGTTTGATATTGTTTTCATTTCTATGATACGCTTCACTTGAGCTAACAACTTTTACTAGAGAAGAGATGTCTTCTTTCTTAATATTCACGTTATCTGTAAAAATAGTGTTAAATATTGTACTACTTGATCGGTAATTAATTTTACCTTGTATTAGATCAGTATTTACGATGAGATGTTGGGTGAACTTATTCCTTCTTCCTCTTCTGGTTCGACTTTAACAAGTTTCATATCAATCTCATAAGACATTTCGAAGAATTCGTGCTTCTTAAAGATACACTTTATACCAAACTTAGGTCAAAGAATAATGACTATTCTTCGCATAAGTGCAACACCTTACCAAATTATTCAGGAAGAAGTACTTAACATATATGGTATTATCATTGGTATTATTTAGTCAATGCTATTACCAAAGAATATTAACGTTAATATTCTTTGCTATTACCATCAAAAGTAACTATATACATATAATTATTCATAGATTTTGAACGGTGCATCCCATCCCGGCGATTGATATCCCGCCAATGAACTCGATACAAAACTGGAATGCGCGCTTTACGTTTGTTTATGTCAGACGAGGCTAAAAACCGAATGCAGGTATCAACTCCGAAAAGCCACGAAATTACGTCTACCGCCTTGTACCAAAAGAAATAGCCATGATGCTATATAAGACTAGTTCACGATGTCGATGAGAAAAGGTACTAGTAGTAAGGAGGCACCATCCCCACTCCTTTTTTGACGACACAAGCCCCGCCCCTTTCACTTTTTTACCGGATTTGCCACCCTTATTTTTACTTGCTTACGTGGGAGACCGCATTTTTCACCCCTAATTTTTGCACACCCACGTGTGAGACCGAATTTTCAACCCTTGCTGGAATTTTTATCCCTAATTAATTTTATATACCCTCGTGTGAGACCGTATTTTCAACCCTTTTATCCCTAATTATTTTTTACTTGTACACGTATAGGACGCGTATTTTCACCCCTGTTTTATGACAGATCACGTGTAGGACGTGTTTTTCACCCTATTTTATGACAGTTTACGTATAGGATGCGTATTATCTACCCTACGGGTCAACCGTAATTAGAGCCTTTTATGCCTATGCTCACGTGAGGGGCTGGTCCTGGTCTTGGGGGTTGGAGTTAGTCTAGGGATAAGTCTTAGAGTTTGGTCTTGGTGGTGGAGCTAGGGATAAGTCTTAGAGTTTGGTCTTGGTGCTGGGGCTGGAGCTAGGGCTAAGTCTTAGAGTTTGGTGCTGGGGCTGGAGATAGGGTTGGTGTATAGAACTGTATTTAGAGGTGGGGGCTGGTCTTGGTGCTGGGGTTGGAGCTAGGGATAAATCTTAGGGGAGGGTGGGAGCTGTAGCTAGGTCTTAGGGTTATCTTCAGCCTTAATTAAGGTCCTTCTGGTTGTAACCCTGGAGGTTAGGTAGACACACACACGCATACAGTAATTGCATAATTAATAAGATATTATTATCGGTCCTATTGTTTTAAAATGGTCATATGCTATTGGATGACCTATACGGGGCAAACGTTTCTAATAAGAGGTACGACGGTGGTTGTGTTAGGATTAATCATGCGTGGGGGAATTTGAATAACAGTAAAATTTAATTATAGAACACTTATTTTTATTGTCATAATTAAAAAATCCTCAGTGAGCTATAGATAAAATTACTGACATTCGGGTGTAATGAAACAAATTTTTTATTAAGATAATTACATAACAGTTTGTGTTTTCTAAAACGAATATTAAAAACTAATTACCGTGTAATTAAATAACACTGTTAAATTTAATAGTCTAAAAAACCAATATAGACGGCTAATATAATTTCTTTTAAAAAACACTAAATAATAAATTTTATATAACACGATTTTAAAAAACACACATGCCGAATTAAAAGAAAAAACAGTAGGTATTACGCAACTCTTAATTAAAAAGTAAGGTATTAAAAAATATCTTTATTTATCAGAATAAAATGGTTGGGTAACAGGAGTTAAACAATATTTTAATTACTCATCGTTTACAATTAAACATGTACTAAAATAGTTTTTTTACAAAATCAATCATTGATAAACTATGTAATCTAAAATATGGAAACACTAAGACATAAAATCCACATACATCCGAATGATAATCTTGCAGAATTTTTTTATTATAATGGAAGCATATGGAATTCTTCTCTAGGAAGCGTAAATGATACCATCGCGGTGCTCGCCCAAAGGAATCAAAATACTCCCCGTTACCATTCTCGTCAATGTAGATAGCGGTCCAATGCTGACCTGGTTTGTTTGCAGGATCCGTGTTTACGATAATTGCACACGGTCTAGGTGCGTGTCTCAGTAGTTGATTAGAAGCACATACAAGCCGAAATACATTCTTCTTGTGGCTGGGGATCGATTTCAAGCATCTCATCACTTGTACCGCATTCATTTTCTTCAATTTTATCTGCATTTTGTTTCGAGACTGTAGTACGTTTTCTAATACATAAACAGAATCTCCAATATTGTGATGCATGTAGCAGCAAAACACATTAGCTAGTTAGTTTCTCCTCTATATTATTTGACATGCAAGCCTGACCTTATCATAAATACATCTGTCAAAAAGCTAATTAAACATAATTCTATGGACTGGGCATAGCAAGCAGCGTTTCCAATTATAGCTTTTTAGTCAATACAATATTGGTTACAACTACATACATACAATCGACTAGCATTGCTTTAGCATGAGGATCAAACGAAAACACGCACGTACGCACGCACACACGCACTTACGTACGCACGCACGTACGTACGCACGCACGTGCGCACGCACACACGCACGTACGCACGCTCACACGCACGTACACACGCTCGCACGCACGCACGCACGCTCGCACGCACGCACGTTTGCTCGTATGTACGCTCACACGCACGTACACAAGTACGCACGCACACACGCTCGTACGTACACACGCTCGCACGTACGCACGCTCGTACGCATACACACACACGCACTCACGCACACACACACACACACACACACACACACACGACGAGAGCGCGAAAGCACGCAAACGCAAAAAACACACTAACACAAATAACACGCAAACAGGAAAACACGCTAACGCGAAAACACGCTAACAGAAAAACACACAAACGAAAAAACGCCATCACGTAAACGAGCTAACACGAAAATACGCTAAAGCGAAAACACGTCAAACGAAAACACGCAAATACGAAAAAACACGCTAACGCGAAAACTCGTAAACCTACAAACATGAATCAAGACGGTGGAGCACCGGTAGGAAAAACAAATTTATTAACAAAATTGAAGGAAAGCTTAACGTTTGAAAATATATTATTATTATTATTATAAACAACAATACATCATTATTATTTAATAACATTCTTTATCAGTTTTCTTCTTCTTCTTGAACCGTGATTTGTCGTCATCATCATCACGGTTTTGAGATTCGCCCTTCTCCCCTACCTCATCGCTCTTCTTTCTCTTCTGTGAATTATCACCATCACCATGGATGTGAGATACATTCAGCTCAACCACGTCATCGCTTTCATCATTATCTTGATCGGTTATGATGTAATAGTTTATTAACAAGTCAGTAAAATCTCGAATGTCCGCTGATGTTGGCTCCTAAACAGGAGAATACATTATAATAATGCTCACACGATGACAGTTACACTTTAAAGAGCGAAACACATGAGAAACGAGAATGCAGCGTTTGCGTGTTTTCGCGCTCTCGTCTGTGTGTATGAGTGTGTGTGTGTGTGTGTGTGTGTGTGTGTGTGTGTGCGCGCGTGAGTGCGTGTGTGTGTATGGGTGCGAGCGTGCGTACGTGCGAGCGTGTGTACGTACGAGCGTGTGTGCGGGCGTGCGTACTTGTGTACGTGCGTGTGAGCGTACATACGAGTGAGCGTGCGTGCGTGCGTGCGAGCGTGTGTACGTGCATGTGAGCGTGCGTACGTGAGTGTGAGCGTGCGTACGTGAGTGCGTACGTGCGTGTGTGCGTGCGTACGTGCGTGTTTTCGTTTGATCCTCGTGCTAAAGCAATGCTAGTCGATTGTATGTATGTAGTTGTAACCAATATTGTATTGACTAAAAAGCTATAATTGGAAACGCTGCTTGCTATGCCCAGTCCATAGAATTATGTTTAATTAGCTTTTTGACAGATGTATTTATGATAAGGTCAGGCTTGCATGTCAAATAATATAGAGGAGAAACTAACTAGCTAATGTGTTTTGCTGCTACATGCATCACAATATTGGAATTCTGTTTATGTATTAGAAAACGTACTACAGTCTCGAAACAAAATGCAGATAAAATTGAAGAAAATGAATGCGGTACAAGTGATGAGATGCTTGAAATCGATCCCAGCCACAAGAAGAATGTATTTCGGCTTGTAGTGCTTCTAATCAACTACTGAGACACGCACCTAGACCGTGTGCAATTATCGTAAACACGGATCCTGCAAACAAACCAGGTCAGCATTGGACCGCTATCTACATTGACGAGAATGGTAACGGGAGTATTTTGATTCCTTTGGGCGAGCACCGCGATGGTATCATTTACGCTTCCTAGAGAAGAATTCCATATGCTTCCATTATAATAAAAAAATTCTGCAAGATTATCATTCGGATGTATGTGGATTTTATGTCTTAGTGTTTCCATATTTTAGATTACATAGTTTATCAATGATTGATTTTGTAAAAAAACTATTTTAGTACATGTTTAATTGTAAACGATGAGTAATTAAAATATTGTTTAACTCCTGTTACCCAACCATTTTATTCTGATAAATAAAGATATTTTTTAATACCTTACTTTTTAATTAAGAGTTGCGTAATACCTACTGTTTTTTCTTTTAATTCGGCATGTGTGTTTTTTAAAATCGTGTTATATAAAATTTATTATCTAGTGTTTTTTAAAAGAAATTATATTAGCCGTCTATATTGGTTTTTTAGACTATTAAATTTAACAGTGTTATATAATTACACGGTAATTAGTTAAAAGTAAACGTGAACATTGATTTCTTACTACACATTGTTATGGAATTTAAAACATGCAACATTCCAACTCTTAATATGGTTTTTATAAAAACAATTTTGTGTGTCCGTATATGAACATTTTTCAAACCGATTTTTATTTTAAGAGAAAGGTAAATGTCTGTTGCTGTAAGTGCGATAAAGATAATAAGGTTGTTTGTGTATTTTTACATTCTAATTATGGGAAATCAATAGCTAGTTTTTACACAACTAGAAAGTTTTGGTTGACAAGTAACACAAAAGCGGTGACCCTCACTCAGTGCCTTAAAACGTTACAGATCTGGTGAGTGTGTGGTGATAATCCTTTATTTATTTACAGATTTTTTAATTACAGTTATAAAACGCATCTAAGTTTTAAGTTTCTTTCAATATTAACGCGTACAACATTTTAACGGACGTATGGATATTATTTCAATGCAGGTAAAACTATGTTTTTAATATTCGTTTTAGAAAGCACAAACTGTTATGTAATTATCTTAATAAAAAATTTGTTTCATTACACCCGAAGGTCAGTAATTTTTTCTATAGCTCACTGAGGATTTTTTAATTATGACAATAAAAATAAGTGTTCTATAATTAAATTTGTAATGATTCTGTAGATCCTTCCTAAAAATTTCAATCCTTGTAAATAAATCCATCAAAACTTATTTCCTATTTTCTTCCACAACTGCATATGCACGATTTAAACCTGTTATCAGTGGTTCCCACTCTCCCCACTCTCACCCCAAATACCTACATAAACACTAGCTTCCCATCCAAAAATTATTATTTATTAGTTATTATTGGAACTCTTGTAATTCTTATTATTCGTAGTATTCATTAATATTATTCAGTCCTGATTAATATCCTAATTCTATCCTGCCTGAAAACCTGCCTGATTTACTTCCCTACATTACCCTCATTCCGGAAATCATAGTAGTCCAGCCAACTAACCTCACACCCCTTCCTGCTCATTTGTATTCATTAGCCACCATTTCTCCTATCCAGATAGGTACATGAACTTATTGTGGGTTCTAGCCCCGATTTGGGTATATCGACAGCAGTTGAGTGTGTAATAGCAGACGGAGGGCTTTTACACCCCGAATGCTAGTACATAATTAACTGACCAATTTTATCCTCACCTTTTAACCAACCAAACAAGATTTCGAGCCCTATGAACTTGTTGAAGGTGTAAGCCGCGACAAGGATAGGACATAGAGATTGAAAAGACGATAGAGAAGTGACGGTGGTATATTGCCCCGAAACAATCTCTATATTCACGATAAAGGTTATTCCCATAGTTCTACCTTTGACGGTTTCGGCTTGTCCCCGAAAAAGGCCTCCTTAACCATAATCATTCTTCCTATTTCTTCCCCTATTATAACTCATATATCATCTCCCTCCCTTATAAATCACCACCTGTCCCTACATTTAATAATAAGATCAAACCTACTCGACAAATTACCTTTATTTATATGCAAACATTCAATATAAACTTACTCCTAAAAACAATCCTTATTTAGCCCTATATAAAAAATCCACTATCAATCAAGTAGAAATGTATCCTACACCTGAAAAACACCTGTTGTTTCTATTCTAATTCCTATAGCATTCCTACCGTAAATTTATAATTAAACTAAAAGTACTTACTTACCCAATATATAACTCCCTTCTTACATCCTTAATACACCACCATTTCACACTAATTTAATTATTATCACCTGTAATTAACTGAACAAATCGATTTACCAGTACACCACGTTTTGATCATCTGTTTTAGATTTAAAAGCATCAAACACTAAAAAGGTTGAAAACCCCGATAGGCCAGCGGCGTAGACGTTTTGTAAGCAAAACCCTCCAGTATAATTACATTAGTAGTTATTAGATTTCCGTTGAATTATAAAACCATTTAGTTTCAGTTATGTTTATTTCTTTATTTATGTTATTGTATTAGAATCAATATTATAATTTCAGTTTTCTTTGTAAATAAACCATTTCTGTATATATGATAATATTTGTAAAAGTAGAATAGGATAGGCAACCCAACCTGCTTCCAGGTATACAACCTAGTATAAACCCCCTTTTGAGAAAGCTCTCATGTTCAAGAAAAGAGTATAGCAATTGTAAAGTAAAAGAAATTTTACAACAGGTAAAAGCCAGGTAGCAGCTACCAGAACCAGGAAGCATTACAAATTTTACTATCATTAAAATTCGCATGATTAATCCTAACACAACCACCGTCGTACCTCTTATTAGAAACGTTTGCCCCGTATAGGTCATCCAATAGCATATGACCATTTTAAAACAATAGGGCCGATAATAATATCTTATTAATTATGCAATTATTGTATGCGTGTGTGTGTCTACCTAACCTCCAGGGTTACAACCAGAAGGACCTTAATTAAGGCTGAAGATAACCCTAAGACCTAGCTACAGCTCCCACCCTCCCCTAAGACTTATCCCTAGCTCCAACCCCAGCACCAAGAGCAGCCTCCACCCCTAAATACAGTTCTAAACACCAACTCTAGCTCCAGCCCCAGCACCAAACTCTAAGACTTAGCCCTAGCTCCAGCCCCAGCACCAAGACCAAACTCTAAGACTTATCTCTAGCTCCACCACCAAGACCAAACTCTAAGACTTATCCCTAGACCAACTCCAACCCCCAAGACCAGGACCAGTCCCTCACGTGAGCATAGGCATAAAAGGCTCTAATTACGGTTGACCCGTAGGGTAGATAATACGCATCCTATACGTAAACTGTCATAAAATAGGGTGAAAAACACGTCCTACACGTGAGCTGTCATAAAATATGGTGAAATACACGTCCTACACGTGAGCTGTCATAAAATAGGGGTGAAAATACGTGTCCTATACGTGTACAAGTAAAAAATAATTAGGGATAAAAGGGTTGAAAATACGGTCTCACACGTAGGTATATGTAAAGTTAAGGGTGGAAAATACGGTCTCACACGAGGGTATATAAAATTAATTAGGGATAAAAATTCCAGCAAGGGTTAAAAATTCGGTCTCACACGTGGGTGTGCAAAAATTAGGGAGGAAAAATGCGGTCTCCCACGTAAGCAAGTAAAAATAAGGGTGACAAATCCGGTCCCCCACGTGGGCATATAAAAAAGTGAAAGGGGCGGGGCTTGTGACGTCAAAAAAAGGAGTGGGGATGGTGCCTCCTTACTACTGGTACTCTTTGGCCAACGATAGACGTTAAATAGGGGTATGTATTTTAAAAAATATTAAGTGTTTTTTAATACAACAACTTCTTAGTTAATTTTTACTAAAAGCTCTTTGTTGTTTTTTATACGTTTTAGAACTCAGAAATTTTTCGATATGTAAACAAGTCGTGCTGTCAATACCCGTGTTTTTATTGTAAATTCGAGTTCCTTATTAAAAATACATATTTCTGTGTGTTTTAATGAACTGCATAGTTCAAATCTCAACAAAATTTTTCAATGTATTAAAATTCAGCCTCAATATGTTAACTTATATGTGTATAAAAACAATTCATTCAATTATTAACGCTGGTAATTACAAATATAATCACCAACATCATTAAAATTGTCCATATGTTACCTTAACGTATAGTTTTTATTCTGAATTCACTTTGATTGACAAAAACACGTATTAGTGTGCGTTAGCGATGTTAGTAGAGCGACTTCTTTTTTGCATAATAAATGAATTTATAGCTGTTAAAAGTTTTCGTTAAGTATTTAAAATGTTCCGTACCTATTTTAAAAGGTTAGTTAAAGGTAGCGGTGGTTTCTGTAGTACGAACTCGAAATTTAATGATTCGTTTTCACCTCGACCTCGGGACACCTTCACATATAAACATATTCATTATTCTGATTGACAAGCATCTGTTCACAAACATGTTTATTGTTTCAGATACAGATCGACGATTCTGATTCCTAGCTATACGTCTCTTAATAAGCTAGGTATTGAGTTCATTTGAGTTGGACTATAATACAGGTAGGTACTATCAATCGGGTATACAGACTGGTAATACTGATATTACAATTATGAGGTGCTTTACATACAGTTTATGTTGATTTTTTATTAATAAGGATTAAACACCAACCTATCTCTATCTTATCCACGGTTGAAAAGACGGGTCATTCCTAGGGCTTACCCAAACGTGCGAGCAGCCGTTTCGGCTGTTGGCGCTCGGTACATAGCTACATTCGACGTCCAAATGTTCCGGAAGGAACCTATCTGCACTGGGAGCCTGGCTTTAATATCGTAGCCCAGGGAATTTCCTCATTATGGAAACTGTCATTTAATGGTAGACCTGTCCTTCAACTATTTTTCCATCTCCATTTCATCAATTTTGATAAATTGTGGTGTTAAATCCTCCCACTTTAACACTCCGCTCTTATGGGCTTTCCACTTTACAGAAATCTGTCTACACCAGACCTCTGTGTAGCGCCCTTGAATTATGAGGGATCACTTTTCGTTTGTTGATAAAATTCGTTATTCTTATGATTTTCAGCTCAGGAATATATGGGTTCTTTAAACTTCTCACTCGCGTATAAAGATGCACTTCTCTCACTTCTAATATTACAGCTGTTATAAGGTTTAGGACTTTAACCAAAATGTTCCTACGTATCTATTTGAATAGGTTAGTTAGCAGTAATGGTGGTTTCTGTAGTACGAACATCGAAATTTAATATAGACCGTACATTATGCAGGGTAGAGGTGAGTGGATTTTAACGTCAAACTTTGAAAATATTGAGTGCTTGTCAAATGCTTTGTCAGTTGATTCAGTCGAGAATTGGGTATTATTCGTATATACAATATAAGCCGTATTCACATACTCATTTAACTGCCGTCATGCGTCATTACCGTATACCGCAAATATACATATCTAGGTGTATTATACGTCGTGGTGTGAATTAAGGCACCCCGTAGTTTAAATTTGAAATTCTCTGCGTGAAAGGTTATTCTACCTTTATCGTGGGGGTTAAACGTCGGATTACACGTTCAACTAGGTGAATGTCAGGATGTTTCACACTTTGAAGTTCCAACTCATAAAACCGACCTTGAATCTCTTCATACCGACTATCGTGTGATCTGTAGATGATTGGGCTTGAACGTTTTACTGCCGATATTCACAAATAGACAGACAGACAAATAGACAGAGAGACCAGATAGACCAGACAGACCAGCCAGATCAGACAAACCAGCCAGACCAGACAGACCAGGCAGACTAGGTAGACCAGACAGACAGACCACTACAGAGTGCAGACGTGTATATTTTATAATAACTGACCACAAAGGTTCCCAGCGCATGTCTTTCTTTCTCACCACTGTTTTCTCTTTTCTCGCTCTCTCTCATACAGACACACTACACAGTGCAGACTTGTATATTTTATAATAACTGTCCACAAAAGACCCCCAACGCGTGTCTTTCTGTCTCACCACTGGTTTTTCTTTCTCGCTCTCTCTCGCACAGACACACATGCATACATCAATTACGTAACATCTCTAAGCTCGTATTTGGAACTGTGCTTGTAGGATGACTATTTTACGGTGATCTGAGGTGTGTGTCTACGCTAAGCTATAGATATACTGTTTATATAAGATCTATAGGTTTATACTGTAAGCGGATCGTTGGCGCAGCGGTTAAGGTCCTCGTTTGTTATTTCAGAGGTCTACGGTTCGATTAGAGTAATTCCTTAAGTAAATATGTGCGAGTGAAATAAGTGAGAAACGAGTATGCTTTTTTCTTTTCTTTATTTAAGATTACATTGAATACATATACACGTAGTTTTACATACATCAAAGAGCTATAAGTTATTTTAATATAGTCTTTCGATTTATTTAAGTCTATAACGTACTATTGCAACATTCCAATTCTAATATATAGTGAAAACATATAAACATTCATGGTTTATTCTCGTTTTGAACAATGTTTTGATCTTATTGTCTAGTCTATTTATTAATTAAACATTCCAACAATATAATACACCGGTAATATATCCTAAAATCCGATTGTATTTACACTAACTGATACAATAACACTTTATTGTTTCACACTAAATCATTTTCGTTTTCTTATATCCGTATGGTATCGTGTCGTAGTTTTCTATCCTGCGACGTTTGTTGATGTTTAATTGGAGTCTTTTAATTTCAGGTTTTGTCACGAATTCGTGGTTGTGTGTACGCCTAATGACGTTAGTAGAAGTTAAAATTTCATGTTCTGTGTCATCCACTGAGTCAATTAAGGATTCTAAGTTAACTTTTCCTAAATTTTCATAGTTAAGGGTAATTCCTTTTACTTTAATCGTTTGCTTTATCGCCCCATCTGGTAAATAAACTTTGTATCCGTATGTTTTCGGTCCTCCTGACGCAAAACCCGGTGATATAAGACCCACAACCGTATTGGGGTTCAATTTCATCGGTAAGATCTCCTAACATATTTCCTAGCGGTAGATCCGGGTACCCTTCTTTTGAAATGTATCTGTATCGTAATATAGCACCTCTCTCCCAACGCTTCGAGATAGGAGTATAATTTTAATCGTGCTTGTGTTATGATTAACTTCAACTGATGGAGAAAGCATTAAATCGTAAAACTCTTTCAGAGTATTAATAATTGAAGTTTTGCTTTGATTTTCGCGTTGACCAAATTTACCCCAGAAACTATTTAACATAAGCTTTGCTAGAGATCTAAGAGCTGGATTTTTCTCAATAGAACCGGGTTCGAGCTGTACACCCTCGTTGTTAAGGAACTCTGCAATGTAAAGAGTCTGGTCTTCTTGATTTGTACAGTTAGATGGCTACCCTGAGGCTTCTTGCTTCAACTTTAAGAACATATTTATGAAACCGGAAAATAGACCGCCTGATCTATCTGTTTTATCATACTGTGTTGTGTTGTGTTGTGTTGATTCTTCATTGTAGTTGTTATACACTCGCTGCCTTCCGTTCCCTGTTGGCGGTGATACACACGTTACATCCATATGGAATGAGTCCGTGCTCGTGTGATCAGTATTACTCTGCAGTAGTGATTCCAAAATACCCCACACAGAGCCAAATGTCACTTCGGATGCTTTACGAAAACTCAACCACCCCGGTAGTTTAAATTTGAAATTTTCTGCGTGAAAGGTTATCTCCACTTTATCGTCGGGGTTAACCGATGAAATAATGTATTTAATAACTTGATTAACTCCTGTTCTTATCCAATCTAACACATTTAGCTTTCCAGTACTGTTCTTTAGTTTAAATAAAATTTTTCGCTTGGTTGAGCGAAACTTTTTTATGTGCATATAACGCTCACTGACAATTTCAAAATTAGCCATGTGCACTCGCGATGAGACCGATGTGTACGGTAGCAGCAATAAAAGTAAACTAAGTCAATTAGTACCTGATGAGCGTATTTATACACTAGTCACCCCCTCCCTGATAGTATTCTCATAACTATTCATCTGATTGACAGCTAATTTGTCTGGTTAAATGTGATTAGCAGGAAACAGACGTGTGTTTTATAATTGTCTACGGTGCCATCCAACGTGTCTTTCTCACCCCCTGCCTCACACACACACACACACGCTACAGAGTACAGGAGTGTATATTTTACAATAACTGACCGCATAGGCTCCCTCAACACCTGTTTTTTTCTCACCGCTGTTTGTAGGGGTGATAATTTTACATTCATCTGAGGGTGTATGCCTACCCTAAGCTATAGATATACTGATTATACGATCTCTACGTTTACACCGTAAACGGCCTTATGGCGCATGGTTTAGGTCCTCGTTAGTTACTTCAGAGGTCTACCCACCCTGTCTTCCTTTCTCACCTCTGCTTTTCTCGTTCGCTCTCTCTCTCTGTCTCTGTCTCTCTCACACATGTACTACAGAGTGTAGACGTATATTTTATAATAACCCACCATATAGACCCTCAACACCTATCTTTCTTTCTCATCTCTGCTTTTTCTCTCTCTCTGTCTTTCTCACACATGTACTACAGAGTGCAGACGTATATATTTTATAATAACTGACCATATAGACCCTCAACACCTATCTTTCTTTCTCATCTCTGCTTTTTCTCTCTCTCTCTCTCTCTCACACACACACACACACACACACACACACACACACACACACACACACACACACACACACACACACACACACACACACACTACAGAGTGCAGACGTATATATATTTTATAGTACTCTCCACATAGACCCCCTCAACATGTGTTTCTTTCTCACTACTGCTTTTCTCGCTCTCTCTCACACACTATAGAATGCAGATTTGTATATTGTATAATAACTGTCCATAAAGAACCCACCATATGTCTGTGTTTGTAGGGGTGATCTGAGGGTGTGTGCGTACGCTATATATAGATATACTGTTTATACGATCTATAGGTTTATACTGTAACCGGTCCGATGGCGTAGCGGTTAAGGTCCCCGTTTGTTGTTCAGAGGTCTACGGTTCGGATCTCACAGACTTACTTACTTTTTTATAACATAAGTTTCTCACTATACATTTCCCTTGCTATAATGTAACTCCCACATGGGAGGATTTGGGTTCAGGCAGTTGCGCATGCAACTGTCTAGCCCAAGTACCCCCATACCTACTTACATCAATACTATGTTACAAATAATAATATAAAAAAGATCTTGCCCTCTCGATATGTTGCATATTGAACACTTTCTTTCAAATACTATATCTTCCTCGCGAAATGGATTTGCTTTTATACACAACGCGAAGGTTAAGAATGCATAAATTGGAAACAAATGTAGCACATTCCCATATATGGTAAGGTTTTAGTGAAGGTTAGTGTTGATATATTTTACCAGTGTATGTTAAAATTCATTTGTTAAGTGCTTCAATCGTTTGGAATATCACTTATTTCTTACGTAAGTATACATACTTTTTTTTATTTAAATCTGTTTAACGTGTATTAGAACTCGTTTTTTCATATATAATCTGTTATCGGTCTTGTCTAATAACAAACTGTTTTTTCTATAATTTGGAAAAAACCTCCTGTCTCTTGTGTTTTTCAACTTATCACTTTTATTAATATTTTTAATAAAAAAACTCGTTTTGATTAATTCTTAAACGTTAGTCTTTCACTTGCCTCTTAAACAATTAGTAGAAAAAATGTTTTATGTATATATTATTTAAACGCTAATGCCTCCATAGATCTTTTCTATTATTATGTAGATAGTATGAATAATTGCTTCTTTCTTTTTACAGATCATCCTATCCAGGAATGCAGGAAGTCGAACTCTATTTTTTTTTATTGCTAAAGGGAGTAGGTAAACAACTTATTCATTTTTTTCTTGTAAACATCACTGACCGGTTCATAATATAAATTCGTGTGTTTTTTTAGATTTCAAACAAAACACGTTTTAATATTTACTTATTATGCTTTTTTATAGACACATGATTAATTATTCTAATATTTATCGTTTTATAACTTAATAAACTAGTTTTTATCCCATTTGCTTTATTCAAAATTTTTTTTACATGTTATAAAGAAATATTAGTTTTTCAAAACTTGCTCGATCTCAGAATTTTTATTATTATTTATTGCTATTTCCTGAATAGTAAATCAACAATCTTTCTACCACCTTTTATGTAACCAGATCACATTTCACCTTTCATTCCCTACTCACAAACCTTTTTTTCATACTTATCATATACATCTAATCTTTTTTTATTTCTTTTGCAGTGTAATAAACCGATGGCAACCAGATGTCAATCCGTTACAAACCACGTTCACGCAAATGTAATGAAACGGAGGTGGAGAGGACCTTCTGCACTTGTACTAGATCAAAATGCTTTATTCCTAAAGAAAATCATATATCTGAGTAATACATATTTCTAATGTAATTTGTACTTCTTTATTTCTACATGAATTAAATATATTAACATATCGTTTTCTTTTATTTTTTGGTAAAAAGTGTGGGTGAGCAAATAGTGGTCAAAAAACATACAAGTGAGCGCAACTAGGTCACACGGATGTTCTTGTAATTGTGGAACATGAATGCGCGATAGGTCACACGGATGGCCTTGTAATTGTGGAACAGGAAAGCGGGGTTTGTGACCTTGGGTTTGTGGTGATGATATGTAATTAGGTCACACATTGCGCTTTTTTGACAACCTTGGAAATGTGGGACCTTGGAAATGTGGTGTGTTCCAAAAGTCTCCAATCTTACCTACTACCCAGTATACATAATTTTTTTTTAAATTCTCTAAAAGTCTAATGTTTCAAAAATTAGATATAGTGAATGCATAAATGATTGTGACATCAAATCTTTCGTGCATTACAAAAATCTAATAAGTCGACTTACTAGAAAAACGAGATTTCTATACCACGCACTTGGGAGGCTGAAGACCTACTTACTAATGTCTTTAGAATTGTAAGTTATTACTTTTAAAAATCCGAGATATTTTAACAATACTGCCAAATTTACTAAACAATACACTGGTATGCCATTTTTACAAGCGAAAAAACAATTTAATTAACATACTCTTTTGAAATAGTTTCTTTTGCAAAAGAAAACTCTAGTATGTCTGCTTGAAGACACACTATTTCAAACCAAAAAATATCTTAATGTACCGATCTAATATCACCTTACTTTACAATAGAAAAACCTAGTATATCTACTTACTATCGCGTTATGGATCATCTAGCATGTTCGTCGCACCAACTGAAATGAATATTATCGTTCTAGTGACCAGGAAAGTGTGCCCTCTCAGATCACGTGTCCAATTAATATATGAGCGAATGCACAATCCAAGTGATAAGCATCATGGCTATTTCTTTTGGTACAAGGCGGTAGACGTAATTTCGTGGCTTTTCGGAGTTGATACCTGCATTAGGGTGGTGCGGTTGGTATATCGTAAATTTTAATTTTTAAATTTTTGACATGGGACAGTTTGGGAAAGTTGCCTTTATATATACGCATTATGAGGGCAAAATATTTTTGAAAAATAATGAGTTTAAGTACTGCCCCGAGGCATAAAACAATTTACTATACAAAGTTGTTGCGGTCGGTATATCGTAAATTTTAATTTTTAAATTTTTGACATGGGACACTTTGGGAAAGTTGCCTTTATATATACGCATTATGAGGGCAAAATATTTTTGAAAAATATTGTGTTTAAGTACTGCCCCGAGGCATAAAACAATTTACTATACAAAGTTGTATTCTGGAAAAAAAGTGGAATAGACCGTTACAGTGGAGCGTTTGTCAGTTACATGCCAACGAACTTCCGTTGCGCCATTTATTTGAGCATATTGATGGTAGCACGGCTGGTCCTCGATCTTTCACTGGCAATGTAGGTACAGCATTAAAAGATTGCGAAACTCTTCCCATTGTAAAATTTAAAGCAATAGATTGTAACTTACCTGATATTACTAAAAACGATTTAAGTACAGACCAATTGTACTTATATGAAATTTGCCAAGCGATTAAGTCTGGATGCTGTAGTGAAAGTCTGGCAAAGAGAAATCCGGGAAAAATGGTACATTCAAGATGGCTGACAACTACAATAGAATTTTAAGATTGTTCGTTTGAACCGCTATACCAACGGAAGAGTTGCTTCTTTTAATTAACTTTATTCTAAAGGTTTATGCGCCCATGTGGTTTACCATAAAAACACAACCACTAGCTATTTATGGCGCTAAACATTTACATCAGACCATAAAACTGTCAAGGTATCTTCCAGACAATATCAAGAAAATTATCGATCCAGTAATACAACGGAATGGGTTTTATGGTCATCCGGAGAATATTTTATTGTCGATGTTGGCAGACGAACGGGGTCACGTGAAAGTTCTAGCCTTAAGACGTATTTTAAAGGCTAGAGCTTCAGCTGGAACAGTGTTACGTACTTTTATTCTTCCTAAGTTTAATTTTCAAGCCGACGATTTTATTGATGTTATAAACTGGAGTGAAGTGGTTGTAACTGAACCCCCTTTAATTATGAACATTAGTAGTGAAGTAATTACCAGGTGCATACAAGACCCAAATTTAATTGAAGATCTTATTTTGCCACAAATTAAACTTTACCCTTGCCACACGCAAGCTACAGAAAGATCTGTCAAACTCATTACCGAGGCTGCTGCGACTCTATGTGATGAAGATAGAAGGAACGGTTTAATTAAAACAACACTTGAGTCCCGTAAACGGATGCCAGTTTTTAATACAAAAAAGGATTATAAGTTGTTATAATTTATTGTGGTTATGGCTGATTGTAAAGTTTTTAAATAACTCTCATTTGTTTTAAATACTGGTAAAATAAAATGTTCATTTAAACGCTTACTGATTTATTTGCCGAAGGTTTGTAGTAGTTACGGGATTTTTGCTTTTTTAATTAATATTTAGAGCTCTTGGGGCAGTAGAAAAATTTCAAATTTGTTCAAAAGAAAATTACTGTAACAATTAACTTTATCAGCAGCAACTGCTCTGCAGTGGCCAAAAACAAACATGCAAAAAAGCAGTATTTAGTAATTACGGGGTATCTGTTTTCCTACAATAATATTTAGTGGCCTTGGGGCAGTACAAAAAATTCGAATTTGATAAAAGTAAAAATAGGGTTAAGCATTGTCTTTCTTAGTAGCAACTTTCCCGCAGTGGCCAAAAAGAAACATACCAAAAATAGTTTTTCGCACCACCCTAACCTGCATTCGGTTTTTAGCCGCGTCTCATAAACAAACGTAGAGCGGCCATTCCAGTTTTGTATCGAGTTCAATGGCGGGATATCAATCGCCGGGATAGGATACACCGTACTAAACCGATGTATTATGTAGTTACTTTTGATGGCAACACCATATATGTTAAGTACTGCGTCCTTAATAATTTGGTAAGGTGTTGCACTTATGCGAAGAATAGTCTTTATTCTTTGACCTAAGTTTGGTATAAAGTGTATCTTTAAGAAACACGAATTCTTCGAAATGTCTTATGAGATTGATGTGAAACTTGTTAAAGTCGAACCAGAAGAGGAAGAAGGAATAAGTTCACTTGTAACCCAACATCTCATAGTAAATACTGATCTAATACAAGGTAAAATTAATTACCGTTCAAGTAGTACAAATTTAACACTATTTTTACAGATAATGTGAATATTAAGAAAGAAGACATCTCTTCTCTAGTAAAAGTTGTTAGCTCAAGTGAAGCGTATCATGGAAATGAAAACAGTATCGAACACTTTACAAACATACAGTGCGAAAGTAAATTTAATAGTTTAACAATGATGCAAGAAAATTTAAAACATGACGTTTTAAAACACAGTGGACATTTTAAATATAAATGTAACCATTGCGATTTTGTATCAAAGTGGAAAAAAAGTTTAAAATATCATGTTTTAAAACACACCCCAAGTTATGAATTTAAATGTGACCAATGTGATTATAGAACAAATCGCAAAGGTAATTTTAAAATTCATCATAAAAAACATTCGTTAAGTAAAGAATTCAAATGTGATCAATGTGATTATGGAACAAATCATAAAGGTAATCTTAAAATTCATCTTAAAAAGCACTATTCAAGTTGTGAATTTAAATGCGACCAATGTGATTATGGAACAAATAACAAAGGTGCTTTGAAACTTCATCTTAAAAAACACTCTTTAGGTAAAGAATTCAAATGTGATCAATGTGATTATGGAACAAATGATAAAAGTAATTTTAAAATTCATCTTAAACATCACTCTTTAAGTAAAGAATTCAAATGTGAACAATGTGATTATGGAACAAATCATAAACGTAATCTTAAAATTAATCTTAAAAAGCACTATTCAAGTTATGAATTTAAATGCGACCAATGTGATTATGGAACAAATCACAAAGGTGCTTTGAAACTTCATCTTAAAAAACACTCTTTAAGTAAAGAATTCAAATGTGATCAATGTGATTATGGAACAAATGATAAAAGTAATTTTAAAATTCATCTTAAAAATCACTCCTCAAGTTATGAATTTAAATGTTACCAATGTGATTATGGAACAAATCACAAAGGTGCTTTGAAACTTCATCTTAAAAAACACTCTTTAAGTAAAGAATTCAAATGTGACCAATGTGATTATGGAACAAATCATAAAGGTAGTCTAAAAATTCATCTTAAAAATCACTCCTCAAGTTATGAATTTAACTGTTACCAATGTGATTATGGAACAAATCATAAAGGTGCTTTGAATCTTCATCTTAAAAAACTCTCTTTAAGTAAAGAATTCAAATGTGACCAATGTGATTATGGAACAAATCATAAAGGTAGTCTTAAAATTCATCTTAAAAATCACTTCTCAAGTTATGAATTTAAATGCTACCAATGTGATTATGGAACAAATCACAAAGGTGCTTTGAAACTTCATCTTAAAAAACACTCTTTAAGTAAGGAATTCAAATGTGATCAATGTGATTATGGAACAAATGATAAAAGTAATTTTAAAATTCATCTTAAAAATCACTCTTTAAGTAAAGAATTCAAATGTGAACAATGTGATTATGGAACAAATCATAAAGGTAGTCTTAAAATTCATCTTAAAAAGCACTATTCAAGTTATGAATTTAAATGCGACCAATGTGATTATGGAACAAATTACAAAGGTGTTTTTAAACTTCATCTTAAAAAACACTCTTTAAGTAAAGAATTCAAATGTGTTCAATGTGATTATGAAACAAATCATAAAGGTAGTCTTAAAATTCACCTTAAAAATCACTCCTCAAGTTATGAATTTAAATGCTACCAATGTGATTATGGAACAAATCATAAAAGTAATTTTAAAATTCATCTAAAAAAACACTCTTTAAGTAAAGAATTCAAATGTGACCAGTGTGATTATGGAACAAATTACAAAGTTGCTTTTAAAATTCATCTTAAAAAACACTCCTCAAGTTATGAATTTAAATGCGACCAATGTGATTATGGAACAAATCGCAAAAGTAATTTTAAAATTCATCTTAAAAAACACTCTTTAAAGCCTGTCTGACACGATCAATTTTCTTGTTCAAGATTCGTTACAAGATAGAGTAAGTACTAAATATTTTGTAACGTTGCATGCAAAATCTTGTACATCATTTCTTGTACACAAAAAATTTATTACAAGAAAATAAGGGTAGCTTTAAAATCTTGTATTAAAAATGCGCAACAAAATTGCGCATTGAAACATGAACAATATTTTTCATGTTTTTTGTAGAACTTAACCAAACAAAATATAATAAATAGAAGCTTGTGTGTGTGTCATTAAATATGTGTGAAGAAGAGGAATATGATTTTGTACTTCTGGCTACTGCTGCTAGCATTGTAATCACCGCCCCAAAAAAACGGAAAAGAGTTAAGAAAACTGTGTGGTGCAGAAAGTGGTTACAAAGAAGAGTAGAAGGTCAAGGTGTTTTGACCATGCTTAATGAGGAATTGTTAAATGAAGATCCAGCAAGTTATCAAAATTTTCTTTGTTTAATAAGTGAACAATTTGATATGTTACTTTCTAAGATAGGAACTCACATAACAAAACAAGACAATGTAATGCGTGAGAGCATTTCGGCACGGAGTCGGTAAGATGGTTACATGCAGCTGCGTTCACTGTTAATTGACCACTTATATTTTAGTTTAGAGGTTACTCTCCGATTTTTAGCAACCGGAGAAAGCTACCGCTCATTAATGTATTCGACTAGCATAAATGAAACAAGTATTTCAAGAATTGTGCCTGAAGTATGTAAAGTAATTTTCGAACATCTCACTCCAGATTATCTAGTTGTAATATTCAAGTTAAAATAATTTTTAAAGTATTTCATATTATAATTTTAGACTCCAACATCTGTTGAAATATGGAGAACAATAGCTGACGATTTTTATAATACTTGGCAATTTCCGCAGTGTTTGGGGGCATTGGATGGTAGACACATCAAATTCAAAGCACCATGATCTGATGGATCGTATTATTTTAATTACAAAAATGAACATTCCATTGTCCTAATGAGATTGGCCGATGCTAAATATCGTTTTTTGTATGTGAATGTAGGGGTTAATGGAAGAATAAGTGATGGTGGTGTCTTCCGCGAATGTAAATTGTCCAAAGCAATGGTAGAAAGCAAATTAAATTTTCCTGCTCCAATGCCACTACCTGGCAGAGAATTAAGAGTACCCTTTGTTGTTGTGGCTGACGATGCATTTCCTTTGTTACCCAATCTATTGAAACCCTATTCACAGAGAGGGTTGTCTCATGATTGTAGAATATTTAATTACCGTTTGTCGAGGGCGAGAAGAATCATTGAAAATGCTTTCGGAATTTTGGCTGATAGATTCAGAGTTCTGTTAAATACAATTAATTTAAGTGCCGAGAAGACTGAGCTGATAACATTAGCATGTGTTGTTTTACATAATTTCTTGGCAACTCATAATGTTTCATATGTAGAAATTAAATCAGAGGAGCTTGTAAGTACCAAATTACAAACATTAATGTGGCAAACAAGTAATAGGCACACAAATCATGCTTTACAAGTTCGTGAGGAGTTTAAGAATTTTTTCTGTAGTGCAGAAGGTTCTGTGCCTTGGCAAGAAAATTCTATTAGTAATTATATGTAATTATAGAATATTATATATATGATACATATGAAAATAAATCTTAATACCTAATGACCTGTAGTGTAATGAAAGAATATTATATATTATACATATAAAGATAAATGGTATACCTAATGCTATTCTATATTGTGATATTTATTTCTAAAAATCTTGAAGTTTCTAAAAAGTACTTCAGTAATTTCCTCTTCTGCCGTTGCTCTTATATGGTCATCAGTAATTGAATTTAAATGGTATGCAACATAATTACTAAAAGAATTGCTGCATGGGGGAGTAGCTTTTCTCTGCTCAATAGCTGTACGAATTGCATTTAATGTTAATGCTTGTTCCTCGATAATTTTGTCCTCTTTACAAACTTTCTTGGAGGGTCGGACCGAATGACTAAGAGTAGGTGAAGCATTTTCACCGCTGCAAATGGTTTTCCTTATTAAATTAAAATTGCTAGTAGAAGCGCAATTATTGTCAATGACAGAAATAGGAGTAGCAGGGGATGAAATACTCGAATTGTGGTGTTCAAAATCACTTTCATCGACATATTCAATGACAACTTCTCCATTTCCATTGTTGATTTCCTGCACACATTAAGATTGTTCAATATTATTTATATAAAAATTGACATATTTGACTTACATCATTCTTATTATCAATATTATGTGTAGTTACAGCAGTAATGTCTAGCACATCAATAGACTGTCTGGGGTTGCTGTATTTATTGATAAATCGCATGAGATCGAAATACCAAAGAGAAAGTTTCAAGATCTAAGTACACATATAAAGAAATAATAACATCTAAAATACACATTATATTTGTGAAAAACTTACATCGTCTGTACCTGCATCACTTTTTTGCGTGGACTCATATTTTCTGCATTCGCTTAAATAATTGGTCCTCAGGCCATTCCACTTCGCTTTAATTTCTGCTACAGTGCAGGTTCTCCCCAGTGCTTTAAGGCATTCCACAATTTTTTGTAACGCAGCACTTCTGGCGTGTTTATTTTTATACAGGGGTGAAGTTACCATGTACAAACACTCATTTGCTCTGTAGCACTCAATAAGGGCCTGTACATGTTCTTGTGACCAACCCATATTTTTTATTAGTAATATTCAAGTTTTGAGGTTATATCGTTATAATTATGTTCAAGAAAAATTGAAAATAACGACTGGCGACCTCTCTTGGCTAGTTATCAATAATCTCGAATGTAATATGCGCATGCTCATGTACTAACTTTTTTATACAAGAAATTGTATGGTTGCATTCATGTGAACATGTCATCCAAAGCAGCAATCAGAATATTATGTACAAAAAAAAATGTAAATAATCCTGTACATAAATCTGTACAGGCTTAAGTAAAGAATTCAAATGTAACCAGTGTAATTATGTAACAAATGATAAAGGTAATCTTAAAATTCATCTTAAAAAGCACTATTCAAGTTATGAATTTAAATTCGACCAATATGTATTTAATAAAATTAATAATAATTTTTAATTACATATTTACCTTTGAACTTATTCGTTCATAACAAAAACTTATAATAAGTTACATCTTGTCGTTCAGATGTCAAAACCTATCTCAAAAAAACACAATTTTCAGGAAATGGAAAAAACGTATCATATTTTTACCAATTCTATGTTTGATTTGAAATTTTGACAAGTAGTCTAATAAATATTGCGAAAAGTACCAAGAATAATAAAACATACAAATTTTTTTGACAACAAAAATATTTTGAAAAAAGTTAGGATAAGAGGATTTTATAATTAATGTTGATGGATTTAGTGAGATACGTGTTTAGTAAAATAAAACTAGGTGCATTTTACTACTTGGTTAATACATTATTATATTTTAAGTATCTAACTTAAAAACATTATCAAAAGTCTTGCAATTAATTGTTAAAAAAAAACGTTAACTTTGTTAACAAAACTTAAAAAAATATATATAAAACTCATTCGTGACTTAGTAAATCATAAAAGTGATGATAATCCCTATGAATTACAGCTTTTAGAGTTTGTAAATTATTGTATTTATCGCGAGAGATTGGCAGGGCATTAGCATATAATTTTTTGTCAGTGTCAATATCACGCAACAACAACTGGCGTGATGGACGTGGAGTTATTCTCAAAGTCTAACTTATACTGAACACCATACGACTTTTTGTACCAAAGTGCTCTGATATCTGTAACACAAGGGTTGCATGCTTTTTTTCCAGGACGTATCGAGGTAAAGTATTTTAGATGAGAGCAGTTTAAGAAAAATGTATGATCGACGTATTTCACTTTGTAGGGTACTGATTTGGAATGACGTCTTGAATCTTCGATAATCTGAACGTAATTGGATGGGGAATAAATATCTCTATTTTTTTTCTGGCTTCAATACTCGAGTGTACGCTGTCGCACTTCCCTTCAACTAAATATTTTTGTATGGTCTCTGTTCTGTTATGTATGGAATAATTTTCAACAGCACATTGGATAGCAAAGCGTTCCGATTTTGAGCTGAACATCCATCGCTATAAAATATAGGTTTATTTTTTTCTTCTCTAGGTATTTCATTATCTAAAAAATCAACTAAACATGTCGCAAAACAGTTGCTTTCCATGCCTCATGCCAGACGTAACAAACCACGGCTTTTGTGGTTATGTTATAAATCGTGTAGTTATGACATGCTAATTTTTGTTTAAAATAAAGCATGGAAGCATGGAATCGTGGTGCGAGCTGCACAGCTTGTACATCGACAGTAAATGCAGTCACAACGTTTTTGACAATGGCATCCTCCTTATCTCTTTCTTTCTCTCTTCTTGCCTTATTTTTTTCTTCAATGTGTTTATTATAGGTTTCATTATCAACGTGGCTCAGTTTATGTGAAAAACAGAGATCAGATTGACCCTTGCGTGGCTGAAAGATATCAATATTTAATTTCTTCATTTCCGCCACAAAAACCTCTTTACCACTAGGTCTTTCAACTTATTTTTTGTAAATTTCATAAACTTCAGAGTATGATATAAATAGTGGTTCTAGATGTAATTTACTGGTAGAAGCTCTACAGTAATGGGATGGTACTATAGGAAGTTTTTCAAAAAAATCCCGGATTATCTCTTTTTCGTTGACAATTTTAACTTTTTTAGGATATTTTTCAATGATATTCGGTATACCAGCATTACTATTCTTTACCCAGTAACTGACGCTACATTCCCCCAATCCTAAAGTTGAAAGGAAAAGTTTCTTACAGGCTGCCAATCATTTTTCACCAATTTGTAAGTGATTTTTGTTTAGTACTCTTCTGGTTTGTTTCAGATTTAGTAACCATCGCTGCAACAAAAGTTTTACATTGTTTCCAGTCCATTTCGGACCAAAAACGTTGAAATAGCTCTGTCTATCTTCTTCGCCTATCAAATGACATTGTCTTTTACTTTTAGAATTTTGGCGTTTTTTTTAATCACGTCTCTTTCCCAACTGTCTAGATTTGCGTTCAACTGATATAAATGATACAGTTCCTTAACCATTAGAGAAGTATGCTGCATTTTCAAGAAAAATATTTACTTGCACTGAATTGTTAAATGTGAATTCTGAGCCATATAAATCTTTTGATTAGATAGAAACACACCGATAATGTGATTTTATTTACAGATAAATTTATAGTTGAAATTGAAATGTTATTTAGTAATTTATTTGTTTTGCTGATTACGTATCTAACTGAATTATTTATTTACAGACGTGGTATCTTTCAAATATTTCCGTCAAATTTGAATTTTAACAACACTTTCATTCAATATGTCTACAACAATGAATAGCAATTGCATCAAATTTACGTGTAAAGAGTGTAATAAAAAGTTCACCTTAAAAACAAATTTATATGCACTCATGAGAAAATTTCATAATTGTACTGGTGTAAATGACCCAGTACCCAAAACTGATAATAAACTATACAACTATACAACAACCGTAACTACAAAACGGTTGGGAAGAATTCAATGTTCACAATGCGGTATACAATTTATATTGGTGAACTACATGAACATCTAACAAGTTTACATAACTGGACATTGGAGAATGAAGAATGTATATTTAATTCTGAAAACGGAATGTACTGGGAGATGATTATATATATATATATATATATATATATATATATATATATATATATGAATTCTTAATAACTAGGTATAGTTATATTTTTAAAAGGATAATGCTGGGATTTCCTAGTTCCAGTAGGCATACAGGTAAAAAGCCATAATGTGATAATATTTATTACTATTTTTATACATTTCGGTTAAAATTTTAACCTTCATCAGAAAAACGTCTACAATAGGAATTAAAACATATTTGTGTAACTAATTATAAAACATATGTGAACTTACAATTAAAGGGAAAATTACTGGTGAACAAATTAATTGATTGACGTGAGTGACATAATTGTGAATGGGATGATAAGGTGATCTATTAAAATTATTCTTAACCATATACATTCAAGAAAACCATAGTATAAAGTGTACAATATATAAGAACTCTAATAACATGATAACAAGGTAAACATAAAAATTAACTAACTACTAAACAAAGTTGGTGACCTACAAAATGTGTTTTGATTTTTATACATTGGAATATTGAAATAAAAATATATATATTAGAGCTTCAAAACGATTAATTTATAAGAAATTGAATAAAAGATTATTAGTTATTACATACTTACTTTTTTCTTTCTTTTGGTGAAAGGCTGTTTTAACAAATATGTATAAATAGAACTTAGTCCATTAGTATCAGTTTTATGATTAACACAAATTTCTGTGTTGTTATTAATGTGGCACATTTCTAAAAATTTTCTTTTTTGATTATCACTTTCGGTGTCTAGAATAGAAATATCGTTAAAATTAAACTTATGTCCTGTACTATGGGAATGTATGCAAAGTGCAGTTGAACTAGGTTTTCTTTTTACATCACTTTTGTGGAGAGCTAAACGTTTGGAAATCTTTTGTGAAGTTTGCCCTATGTAGCATCTATTACAGTTGTTGCAGGGTATTGAGTAAATGACTTCTGATTGATGCAGTAGAGGTGTTTTGTCTTTAAGTTTAGTGTAAAAGACGATACCGTACGAATTGCTGAATTGGCAACTTTGATATTATGAGATATAAACAGTTTGGAAATTGAAGGTGTTAAGTGAGGTATGTAGGGTAATTTTTATAAATGGTTTGACTTGTTAATTCATTGTTATTTGTATTATCAAAACTGTGCTTGTGGTTATTATAAAAATTGTTATTAAAAATTATATTTTTTAATAAACTAGCTGGGTATCCATTTTCGAAAAGGATGTTGTATAGTATCTTGTAATTCTTTGGTAGTAATGAATGATGGCAAATTTTTTAATTCTGTTTTTAAGACCTATAACTGTATTAATTTTTTGTTTATGAGGATGTTGGGAAAAATATGGAATGTATCCACCTGAACTAGTTTTTTTGCGATACCAATCTAAGGTGATATTATTATTATTTCTAGTCACAAGGGTATCTAGAAAAGGAACGCTGTAATTATCTTCTTTTCGACTGTGAATTCAAGATTACCATTATAAGAATTAAAAATATTTAAAGTATAGTCAACTTTATTAATTGGAACCGAGCACAACAGGTCATCTACGTATTGCCAAATGAAAGGAAACTGAAAATCTATTTTATCGATAACGAAATATATAATGTCATTCATTACAATTTCTGCGATAGAAGGTGACAGAGTTCCTCCCATAGGACAACCGTACACTTGTGAATAAATAGTGCCATCGTAGATGAAATATGTGTTCATGAATAAAAACTTAACTATATAAACAAAACTTCTTTAGAAATAGAGCATACCTGTGTTATCAGTTGATAATTCTTTTCTATGACATTAACTGCTAATTCTACTGATATGTTAGTGAACAATGACTTTACGTCATATGATACAATGCAGTAATTTTCTGGTATAATAAAACCATTAGCTTTTTCTGCGAAAGTGAAGGTATCTTTGATTCTGAATTTATTATGATTATGAAAAGCAGAATCTAAGATATTAGCGATGTATTTAGCAAGTTTTTGTGTTGGTGCACCTATACATGATATAATCGGACGTAATGGTAAATTTTCTTTATGTACTTTGGGTAGTCCATAATATTTAGGTATCACACCTTTATAAGATTTGAGTAATTTGGATGTCTCATTAGAAATGTAACCTTTGTATTCAAGTGCTTTAATGATCTCATTTACTTTATTTTCAATCGTAGTTGTAGGATCTTTAGGGATTTTTTTATATGTAGCGCAATCATTTAATAGTTCTACTGATTTAATGTGGTAAATATCTTTGTATAACAACACAGAAACATTAGATTTATCAGATTTGGTTAATATTACATCGGGGTTGTCTTTAAAAAATGTCAAAGTTCTATTTTCTACATTTTTGAATGGGTTAAAAATATTTTTGTTGTCGTTAATGTGGTTGGTAATCAAATTAGTAGCTTTGGCTCTAATAAAGTTTTGTACATTGTTATCTGGGATTGTGTCTAAAATATTTTCTAAGTCGGCTAAAAACTTAAACATATCTACATTTTTATTGTTTGATGGTAAAATGAATTTAGGACCTAAAGATAGAAATTTTTCGATATCATTAGGAATTTCAGTATTAGTGGTATTTAAGAACCATTTATTACATTTAATGTTATCAAAATATGTTGACAACGGATTTTTTAATTTAGATATTTTAATTAGATTTAATTTTTTAATTCTATTGAAATTTTTGTTAAAATTGTTATGTTGTAATTCTAGAAAGTTTTTGACAATATGAGAAGGTAACATATCGTTAAGTGCATTGACATTATCGTACATGGACCATTCTAATTGATTGATTTGCAAAACAGTATTATTAATAGTTAAGTTAAGAAGTGAGTTTGTTACCCTTCTTTGTAGGTTCTTTAATTTCGTTAAATTGTTAGTAGTGCCGTTTCCTATGTTGTATATTCCATTCGTATTATTAGTTATAAAAGATGGAATTAGGCGTTTTCTTTTGCATTCACATAAGAAAATTCTTCTATTTTTAAAACTGGCTAATTTGTTATTCATTTTAATAAATCGTTTCATCATCGTCACTGCTAATCTTCCATAGATCATCTCGATATGTTCAAAAAATCCCATGTTGATTATGAAATATAATAAATATATAAATATGTCAACATATTTTGATAACATTAAATGTAATAAATGGTTCTTAAATACCACTAATACTGAAATTCCTAATGATATCGAAAAATTTCTATCTTTAGGTCCTAAATTCATTTTACCATCAAACAATAAAAATGTAGATATGTTTAAGTTTTTAGCCGACTTAGAAAATATTTTAGACACAATCCCAGATAACAATGTACAAAACTTTATTAGAGCCAAAGCTACTAATTTGATTACCAACCACATTAACGACAACAAAATATTTTTAACCCATTCAAAATGTAGAAAATAGAACTTTGACATTTTTTAAAGACAACCCTGATGTAATATTAACCAAATCTGATAAATCTAATGTTTCTGTGTTGTTATACAAAGATATTTACCACATTAAATCAGTAGAACTATTAAATGATTGCGCTACATATAAAAATCCCTAAAGATCCTACAACTACGATTGAAAATAAAGTAAATGAGATCATTAAAGCACTTGAATACAAAGGTTACATTTCTAATGAGACATCCAAATTACTCAAATCTTATAAAGGTGTGATACCTAAATATTATGGACTACCCAAAGTACATAAAAAATTTACCATTACGTCCGATTATATCATGTATAGGTGCACCAACACAAAACTTGCTAAATACATCGCTAATATTCGCTAATATTCTGCTTTTCATAATCATAATAAATTCAGAATCAAAGATACCTTCACTTTCGCAGAAAAAGCTAATGGTTTTATTATACCAGAAAATTACTGCATTGTATCATATGACGTAAAGTCATTGTTCACTAACATATCAGTAGAATTAGCAGTTAATGTCATAGAAAAGAATTATCAACTGATAACACAGGTATGCTCTATTTCTAAAGAAGTTTTTGTTTATATAGTTAAGTTTTTATTCATGAACACATATTTCATCTACGATGGCACTATTTATTCACAAGTGTACGGTTGTCCTATGGGAGGAACTCTGTCACCTTCTATCGCAGAAATTGTAATGAATGACATTATATATTTCGTTATCGATAAAATAGATTTTCAGTTTCCTTTCATTTGGCAATACGTAGATGACCTGTTGTGCTCGGTTCCAATTAATAAAGTTGACTATACTTTAAATATTTTTAATTCTTATAATGGTAGACTTGAATTCACAGTCGAAAAAGAAGATAATTTCAGTGTTCCTTTTCTAGATACCCTTGTGATTAGAAATAATAATAATATCATCTTAGATTGGTATCGCAAAGAAACTAGTTCAGGTAGATACATTCCATATTTTTCCCAACATCCTCATAAACAAAAAATTAATACAGTTATAGGTCTTAAAACAGAATTAAAAAATTTGCCATCATTCATTACTACAAAAGAATTACAAGATACTATACAACATCCTTTTAGAAAATGGATACCCAGCTAGTTTATTAAAAAATATAATTTTTAATAACAATTCTTATAATAACCACAAACACAGTTTTGATAATACAAATAACAATGAATTAACAAGTCAAACCATTTATAAAAAATTACCCTACATACCTCACTTAACACCTTCAATTTCCAAACTGTTTATATCTTATAATATAAAAGTTGCCACTTCAGCAATTCGTACTGTATCCTCTTTTTACACTAAACTTAAAGACAAAACACCTCTACTGCATCAATCAGTAGTCATTTACTCAATACCCTGCAACAACTGTAATAGATGCTACATAGGGCAAACTTCACAAAAGATTTCCAAACGTTTAGCTCTCCACAAAAGTGATGTAAAAGAAAACCTAGTTCAACTGCACTTTGCATACATTCCCATAGTACAGGACATAAGTTTAATTTTAACGATATTTCTATTCTAGACACCGAAAGTGATAATCAAAAAGAAAATTTTAGAAATGTGCCACATTAATAACAACACAGAAATTTGTGTTAATCATAAAACTGATACTAATGGACTAAGTTCTATTTATACATATTTGTTAAAACAGCCTTTCACCAAAAGAAAGAAAAAGTAAGTATGTAATAACTAATAATCTTTTATTCAATTTCTTATAAATTAATCGTTTTGAACCTCTAATATATATATTTTATTTCAATATTCCAATGTATAAAATCAAAACACATTTTGTAGGTCACCAACTTTGTTTAGTAGTTAGTTAATTTTTATGTTTACCTTGTTATCATGTTATTAGAGTTCTTATATATTGTACACTTTATACTATGGTTTTCTTGAATGTATATGGTTAAGAATAATTTTAATAGATCACCTTATCATCCCATTCACAATTATGTCACTCACGTCAATCAATTAATTTGTTCACCAGTAATTTTCCATTTAATTGTAAGTTCACATATGTTTTATAATTAGTTACACAAATATGTTTTAATTCCTATTGTAGACGTTTTTCTGATGAAGGTTAAAATTTTAACCGAAATATATAAAATAGTAATAAATATTATCACATTATGGCTTTTACCTGTATGCCTACTGGAACTAGGAAATCCCAGCATTATCCTTTTAAAAAATATATATATATATATATATATATATTATATAACACACACACACGCACGCACGCACGCACTCACCACACTCACACACACACACACACACACACACACACACACACACACACACACACACACACACACACACCAACACACACACACGCGCACACGCACACGCACCCACACACACTCACGCACCCACGCACGCACGCACACACACACGCACGCACGCACGCACACCACACCCACACGCACGCACGCACCCACGCCCACGCACACGCACACACGCACACCCACGCACACACACACATACAACCGCGCGCGCGCGTTTAAGATATTAGGATGCTAAATCCCGAGATATTCGAACAATAATCTTATTTAAATTTGACAGCGCGGCTTAAATTTGAAAATAACTTAGAAATATTGACGATGTTTTGTTGCTAATTCAAAATTACTAACTATATGAACCAATAACGACATACATTTTTAAAATCTTAAACCATGCTTTACTAATAGATGAGTCATAAGACACCTCTCGCCGGCCCGACTCTATCTACTTTGTTTCCTAATTTTAGATTGGCAATACCACTACTATGAAGTTATGTACACTTGTGTGAAATGGTATGTTTACCGCAGTGACGGGTAAAACCTGATTTGCTAGTTATTTCGCATAAGAAAGTCCGGTAAACGAAAGTTTGTGTATTATCTTTGTTCAAAGGTAAGTATTAATTTTTTATTAGTATTGTACGTTATAAATCCGGTAAAAAGATATTACGTACGCATAAGTCATTAATTCTATAATTTTATTGCGCAATGAGTACGTAATATCTTTTTACCGGACGAATGACGTAACGAATTTTATTATATATTGTACTGTATAGGTTAAATGTAAAGTAATAGAATTGGAGTGTAAATAAATAATTTCAATATGAAGTAAATATATAGCCAAATTTTAACTATGCACCGAACTAGCTCAATCTCAAATGGGGATAGGGATCAATGTATTTAGCTGAAAATTTACTTTATTCTGGATGTGTGTGTATTTATATGAATTACACTTTATAAAAATTACCACAAATGTATAAGAATGAGTCTGAATATAATTTACACTTCCAACGCATGCGTTGTAACGTATTGAATGAAGTTATCAATGTCAAAATTGTCAAACAATTATTTGCAAGTTTACTGTTTATAATTAAATTTAGAATTTGAAAATAATTAAAAATTTTGTTTCCTTTACAGGTGTTTATACAAGTATTGTTTGAAATTCCTCACCAATACATATACCCAATAAATAATGATTTGCAGGAAATTTAACACAACAAAGTACACAATAAATAGGGTTATAAAGAAAATGTGACTCACATATACTGTTCCCACTGTAAATTGATGTCTTCACGTTGTTCCAATTTGATGCAGGCACTTTCCCCTTGATTCTAGCTGTTACCATACACCCATTTGATGCTGACAGGTACTCGGGTTGTCGATGACACCAACTTCCAAAATTAGTAATGTTTCTTCCAAATCAGCAACACTCCAGTCACTAATTTTATCTTGGTAATTTTATTGTTTAAATAGATTAACGCTTATTGAGTGGTATCGTTTAAAAAAATTGTTTAAATGTTGTCCAGAATTTTGTTATAATATCACTTTTATTTTTAGCTGCCGGATCAAATTTAAATTATTTAGAAGAGATTGTACCCAAAAATAAAACAGATAACCAAATAAATGCGATTTTAATTTGGTAGAATGAAATCAAATTACGTTTGATAACACGAAAACTCTTTACAAAATCGTAACACAAATTAACTCGGACAATAATATTTTCCGAAAACGACCAGGTATCGAAGACCGAACTATTTAATTTAATCGCCGGTATAAAAACAATTGCTCTCGAATATTTTCTTCGTTAAATATATCTTTCTTTACGATTATTAAATTAGGTTATGAAAACTTACTTTTTACACAAATGCACAACACAGCTTTAACCTTTTTTTTAAACTTTGAACAAATTCTAGAGAGAGAGTACTTCCAGGGCAATTCCTTTTTATACCTTTCTGGTTGTTACTAAAAATTCAATTTTTTTTCAGCCATCTTACCTTTGTAACTAAGGCTCTGATTGGTTGACCCATTTTAAAATTTGGACTAAAATCGAAATTTGGCCATAACTTTCTTATACATATACGAATTTAAAAACTAACAACAGAAATGAAAACTACATAAAATTTCGAACAAAAAGACACCTAACAAGCTATGGTTCCTAAAAATATTATGCGAAATCATATAATCCAAATTGAATTTGCTTATATCTATCTAAACTTACAAGCTACACTTAATATAATTACATAAACGGAATCCTGAGAAAATTTTACATAAGAACACATACTTTTAGTGTTAGAAATCTCAAATTTAAAGAAATTTTAAGTTTATGCATTAATATACTAAATTTACCTTATATTTCATAAAATTTTGCGGTGAAATGCATTGTATCCTTTTAAAAACTGTGAGATACTGAGAAAGAACACCTATTAATTGCTTTAAGAGCATAATTAAAGCCTAATAATATGAAAAAACTATAAATTTATGCAAAAAACCTAGAAATTATAACATAACCAAACTTACATCTAAAATAGCAAATAACTTATATTTAAAAATGTTTTCATCACTCAAAATGTTATGTTAGAGGTTTGTAAAACTTGTCTTTCTTATTTTCACTGTTCATTTCTAATGCATTAAGTCATATAGTGTTGCATTAAAAAAGTCCCATCGTTTAACACACTTACTGAAATTTTCATAATAAAAATGTATATAACTACGAATGTCTTTACGTTAAATTGTTCTATGCATTGTTCTTGCTGTTAAACTTATATCACAATGTTCGTAACAGAGTTGCTTACCGAAATATGTGAGAAAAATGTCTAATATGTCCAATTTATAACCCTTTTATGAAATTTTTACATTTCCTGCATTCTAAAACTATTTACATAATATCCCTAATATAATCCTAGCTATACAATTTATGTTTAAACACCTGTAAAGTGTTCACTTGTCAAAATACCCTCGAAAAATTGACTCTTATTGAAATAACTGAAATACTAAATTGATAAATGTAGTGTACAAGTATTTCTAAATAGGTAGGGGAAGAAGGGGTAAGATGACGAATCGGGTAAGATGACGAATTCTCGATATTTTCTAAATGTAGGAGTTTGGCAACATTGGCATCAAGTCAGAACCTAAAATTTGGTCGTCTTGTGCCGGCATTTGATTGCAATTGCAGTTAGGACTAGAGTTTAGTACGAGACAAGCGTTGGTACGAATAGGGTGTTAGTGTTAAGAATATTTGTGCTTCCGTAAATAAGGTTTTTCCGATTCTGTGTAAGTATTAGTTAACTATTGAATTTTTTTTTAGAAACTGATATCTTTTACGAGTAACCTAATTGCAGAAAACATTTGTTGTAAATAATAAATTTGACTTATGATTTTTAAAATTAAACACGGAACTTGCGGGTAAGATAACGAACTGTTCGGCATCTTACCCGACAGAACTAAAAATTAATTAGACCGTGTGCTTTTAATTTTAGGTTTATATAAATATGGGTAAAATATATAAAAGAAAAACTGACAGATAATCATGGTCGAAAGATAATATGAAAACCGCACTGACTTAAAGTGAGAAATCAGCAGTTAAGCGTTAATGCTGCCACAAAAGCATATAATATTCCGGAAGGAACTCTCAGAAGATATTTTAAAAAATATGCTGATGAGGTAAACAGATATCCTACTTTTGTTCTTTTCTAGATAAACGGTCATTTGGTTTAACCAAAGATCACTTGAGAAAAATTGCATTCGACTATGCTGTTCATTGTGGTGTTGCTGATAGGTTCAATACTACTAAGAAAATGGTTGGTAAAGATTTTACAGCAGCGTTTATTAAGAAATGTAATCTGTCACTCCGTAAACCAGAAGCCACTTCCGCAGCTAGGTTAATGGCTTTTAACAAAGTTAATGTGGAAGCTTTCTTCAAAGTCTATAAGGAACTTCATGAAAAAATTTCATATTCTGCTACTCAAATTTACAATATAGATGAAACCGGGTTTTCCTCAGTACCTACCAAGGATCCTAAAGTATTAACTCCAAGAGGCAATCGTCGAGTGGTTAAGATTTCCTCAGCAGAAAGAGGAGTTAACGTTACTGCTGTTTGTGGCATGAATGCTATTGGAAACTTTATACCGTTCCTGATATTTCCAAGAGTAAAGATGCACCCAGCTCTTAAAAATGGAGCGCCCGAAGGAACTATGGCAGTAGCACATCCCTCTGGATGGATGTCTGAAATTTTTTTAAAATACTTAGAACATTTCATACAATACACTCGTCCAAACGAAAAAAATCCCGTGTTGATACTAATGGACAATCACACAAGTCATATTTCCTTGGAAGCCATTAAACTGTGCCGTGAAAATCACGTAACTCTACTTGGTTTCCTACCGCATATCAGCCATCGTATGCAACCGCTGGATGTGACAATATATGGACCTCTCAAAACAGCATATTCGCGTGCTTGCGAAGGTTTTCTGTTGCAAATGCTCATAGTGGCTTTAGAGCCACTGGCATATATTCCATTGATAGCCAGGTGTTTGATATATCTGATTATGAGGCATCTTTGACAACAAATCGCGATAAACCTTGTTCAACTGAAGTTACAACTACATCTCCCTTGGAAAATACAGAGCTTGAAGAACATGGTCATGTGTCACAAGAATCTACCGTAGAAGAATCAAGATACCAAGAATCTGATCAGATGTCTATGGAGATTTTAGAAATTCCGATTCCAACTACGCCAGATCCAACTGCCTCAGAAACAGCTGCTCGCACATCCCGTGACTTATTAAATACGGGTCTACCTAAATTACCTGTTGCTGAAATTAAACCAAAACGACCTAGAAAGAAATTTCCGTCTCTAGTTATTTCCAGCACACCGGTGTTAAAGGTTTTGGAAGAAAGGGAAGCTGAAAAGCTAGAAAAAGACAGGAAAAGAAAAATTAAAGAACAGAAGAAAAGTGAAAAACAACACACAAAGAAGGTCCTACACTTACAACAAAAAAATAATAAATCTGCACTGCATATATCTAAAGAAAAAGCGGTTAAAAGAAAAATAGCGTTCGACGACTCTTCTGACTCGTCAATTGATATAAATTACACTGAGAGTGATAATGATAACTCAAGCAATGGACCTGTGATTGGTGCATGTAAATATATTATATTAAATTTGTTTGTAAGAATAAATGTATTTCATTTTTTAATTTTTTTTAACATCACTTCGTCATCTTACCCTTCACGACAGATAAGATGACGAATATGACGTAGACAGATATATTTAAATATTTTCATTCCAAATATAAACCATTGCGTATTCTAAGTCAATTAGATGGAATATTAATATGGATCAATAACCTTGCAACTGTCTGTATTTCGTTAAAAAAGAAATAATAGTTTTTACGATTTTTTAAAGCTTACTATCGTCATCTTGCCCTCCTCTCCCCTACAAATTATAGGAAGTGAACCACGCTTACTTTTAAATATTCAAGGTGCAGAAATGCTACAGAAACTTAAATAAAAATAACACACTAAATCTACAAATTGAGTACTTTCCCTACGACTTAGGAATAATGATGATCATTAGAACTAGATTTAGATATAGAGTCCTGTTCCTTGCTAAGTATAGATTTTAAATTATAACTTTCTGCTATGCTGGGTTTACTATATGTAGGTTGAGATGTTTGTTTCCTCTTTTTTGTACTAAAAAATGAAACTTGTTTCTCAATTTGTTTGTCGCTAGGTTCTAATTTAACATCAGCAGATAACTGGAACTGGGGAACATTGTCATCTTTGGTGTTCAGTAAAGCTGTTGTAACTCTTACTTGTTTAATTGCATTGCAGTTTTTAATATTTCATTGATTGTACTCTTACGATCAAGTGTTATCAATTCTAAAGCGGTATTTATTAAATTACTCTGTAGGGTTTCAGTGTCTCTAGAACTACCCGATACTTGATTTAAAGAATGTTCAATTTCTTCCTGTACTGTATTATAATCTGATTATGTTACTATTGTATGATTAATGCCCGTAAGTGTATTTTGTATACAAACATAATGTATATGTTTACATATGTTCGACTTTATAAAAAAATCCAAGCAGGTAAAAGAATATGAATGACATAGTTCACAAATTAATGCACAGCATATGAAAGTGCTTTTTTCTGTTACAAAGTAAGTGGTTTCTGATTTCACATTCAGAACCGACCATTTTCTATGCACATTGGTTTTGTCTGGCACATTTTGTAGCTCAAATTTTGAAGTTGTTGCTATTTTATGACTTAAATTAATATTCTTTAATCTGCTAGTACTCTTGTCTGAAACTGAACATTGTACAATAATTATTTTTAAACATAGAAACAATACCTTTAGTAATTTTGATAGTCTCTCAACTTGTTTATCACGGGTATACTTCATTAAATTATGCAAACTCTTGTCCAAACGTTTTGCCTCCCGACCTTCGAGGTATTCATATTTAATTATTCGATGCATACTTACTAAATATATTATAAGTTTTTGTTATGAACGAATAATAATAATTTTTAATTACATAATTACTTTTGAACTTATTCGTTCATAACAAAAACTTACAATAATTTAATATTAGTCAAGTTGCTTTGGTATGTGTGAATCCTTGCGATATTGCAGGCTTGCATTCCATTAATATAAGTAATTTGATTGTAATCTCATTATATTTAGAATTTATATCAGTTGTACATACAAAAGACAAAATTTACATCGATTGGGGCTTGAACCTTGATGGCGCAGTTGGTTAGCGCGGTACTCTAGCAAAGTGCAGGTCGTAGGTTCAAATCCTACTCGAGGTAAACTTTTTATTTATGTATTTAATAAAATTAATAATAATTTTTAATTACTAAATATATGTTTGTATTTATTAATAGCACCCTGTGATAACAGTATGCCTATGAAAGAGTATTGCATCCATAATTTTTAACGAAATAGTTGTGAAATTCCAGCCCATCTGGATCATCCCGCAATTGTATTATCAGCTCATTATAGTATTTGGTAAAATCTTCTATCTCAAAGGAAGTTTGGACAATATTTAATGCTTTATAAATATTTTTTTCTTTTTTTGAGAAGCTTAACAGTTTGACACAATTTTATTTCAATTTGATTTACAATGCACCGTCAACATGCCAAGAACAGAAAAGTTTATTTGGTACTTCATCCATAGCAGCAACCCTATCCATTGAAAAAAGTATCAGTTAAGTCACTCATAAAGGTACAAGTACAAGTAACTCTACTAGTTGCCGGTTTTATATGAATAAAAAAAATTTCATACATTTTTGTATCACTTCTATCTGATATCATGTAGCCTAATAGAATTCCCTCTCCAAAATCGACACTGGTCATTAAGGTAGTTAGTTCAAAGCCATATGGATTTGTTCCATGAGTTCCATCTACACAAATTTATTTGCAAATTTTTTCACATATTCTATAGTTGTATGCTGTTCATTAGAATTAGACAAAAATTGTTTTTGCTTAAATTATATGTCTCATTGTCAATGCCTTGGGGTTTATAATGCAAAATCGGGCAATTTTTGTCACTTGAACATTCTTCAATCCATAAAGATACACTTGTTGCATCATCTGAATGCCTAATACCCTCAACTACATCTACTTCGAACGATTTTTTAATATTGTAGATGTCTTTCTTTGCCAGCAAATCTATTCGTTGCAGCTTACTTGTAGTAATATTCTCTCTGACAGAGTTCATAATATTTGGCACCGATACTCCAAACAAAAGCTTATAGTAGTCACAGTTTTTTCACATTTCGAAATGTGAATACGTTGTAAAACCATATTGTGCCCATAATGAGTTCTGAAGTACCTACTATGTACTACATTGGTTGCATTATTCACCTTTATGATTATGTGACTAGTGCACATATACCCAACTTTTTCTGACCCTTGTGACTTTTGTAGTCGTTTTGTGCCCAATACGCTGACTGAAGATGTACCTACGATATACAAACATTTAAATTGTGTTAAGCTTATTAATAAGTAGAGTGATATAGTTTAGATAAAAAAAACTGAGATACATACCAGATCGGTCGTAATAATATGATGTACAATCATTCCCAACTTTCTTGCCACTAGAAAGAACATATTCCACTTTATTCCGTTTTTCTTCAGCTTTAAGCCATATTTGAAAATCTACAAATTCGAATCATTTCTTAGGAGTAAAAAATTTGTCCTATGTATAACATCTACTTACTATTTATTGATAAAAATTGTTGGTTGAGATATTCTTCCTTAAGGTCATGTTTTGATACCAAATGCCGAATTAGTTCAATTTTCCTATTAAAGTGGGTATCGCATTCCAAGTACATATGATTTTTGTTTAAATTTTTTGGATTGTCTTGTTTATGTACAACCTTAATATGTTTCGTTAAAGAGCTTTTATCAAAAAAACACTTACAACACAAATTACATTTCACATTCTGACACTTTGTGCTTTTTAGAGGAAATTCTTTTACATAGTGTATTAATTTCAAATGTCTATTTACATTACTTTTGTTATTAAACGATTTATCACATACACAGCAGGTATTAAGTTTTTCCATTTTCGTTCAAACAAACTCGCTCTTCTCAAAACATGTTACAAACGAAACAAAAACAATAAGTAATAAGAGGTTATGAAAAAATTCCCGCTAAGAGTAAAGTATTTTTAAGGCAAAGTAAAATATTTTTAAATTTACCGGCATTTATTTTCAAGGTCAAGATTAGAAGCGTTTATAACCCTACAAATTGTCAAGGTGGCAAGGTAACACTTTTAAACTTCCCGCTATTTACTTTCAAGGTCAAGACTAGAAACCTTTCCTGTCTTTAGCTGCACGTCAGAAATTGAGGTTAAAAATGTTACTTATTAAAATGTTTAAGTTGGTAGAGTAAAGTCAACATCGGAAGACACCAAGCTGTGCAAAAAAAGTGACCTCAGAGTGTAAAGCTCAACAAAAAAATATACGTTTGAAAAAATAAAAGTTTAGGTTATGTTACTTCGCGTTTGTTGTCCAAGAATACAATTTTAGATGTAAAATTTTTGAAATAATCATAAAGTAAAATCATATTTTATTTTCATAGTTACAAAATCTAGTTTTTTTTTAAATACATTTGCCAATGACAATTAATCTCCTGATTTTTGGCCAGATTTAAATATTAGCAGAGCATTATTTATAAAGCCCATTTCACTACCTAAAATAATGATAAATAGCAACATATTTACATTATAAAATTAAATAAACATACCAGCATGTACGATTATAAGGCGATTTCCTTTTCCAATAGTAGATTTAAGACCTGCTTTTGTCCCATCTGTCCACGAATATGGTGTCGTATGAGACGAATGTATGTATGTTTCATCTAAAATTTACATAAGATTATGCAGTAGAATGTATAGTTTATAATCTTCAAAACTAATCTGTGTATATAATTGGTCGTCCTGTTTTCCGATAATTAGTGATCGAACGTATATATGCACAACGCAAAGAACGTATTTCATGTCGTTCTATTATAATCTTACAATGATCAGATGTTTTTTTCCACCTACATAAAACCCAAGATAAGATATGATTCAAAATTAATCAATAAACTTACTTGAAGCCCATTTTAAAAGTAAACCTCTAAATGACGTTTTCTCTTGCGAGCATCTTCAGATAGCACATGGCGTTTTCTTGCTTGAGGTGCTTGAGCGTTATGAGATGTACTTGGGTCGCACATTATATACAGAACTAGATTTGATTACATTAATATAACATGTAATTAATAATTAAAGTAACTTACTTATAAATTCAATACAGGCAGCGGATAGTAATAAACAAATTTGATACGCCGGAAAAACAAAGAGGTTATAAACAAAAGTTGGCAAACGATCAGCTGGAAAGTAACGTTTTTGGAGCGCACAGTACTTAATACCTGTATCATTTTCCAATCATTACTGCACCTTTATCTAGTTTAAAAATGCGTTTCTGCGCTGGTGTCTTCCGATGTTGATTTTACTCTACTGTCGTAAATGTTAGTTTGGTAGCATTAAACGTCAAAATGACAATTCCCTTTAACAGTTACTTAAAAATTACAAAAATTAAACACTTACCATGAGTTTAAATGCGTGGCATTTACAAGTCCCGGGAACGACGAATTATTCTTCTAATCTAACTAAAAAAAGGCATAATTTTAACATTTTTTCACAACTGAAATTTTTTTTAACAAAAATTTTACCTTTAAATAAATATCGTAAACGGTTATTGGGGTGTGTTGTGCGAGGAGCGATGCTCCGTAGGTAGTTTCTTCAATCATAAATCAATTTTTATTAATTTCGATTTTCGTTTGGTACAATATGACATGAAATTTAATACTTTTTATTATAACTCTGAAAATATCGTTATAGATAAACGTTATAATACAATAGTCAATATTCTTTTTTTAAAGTTACGCGTCACAATTATTATGTCGATGCAGACACGTAATTTTTTTAAATTTTTTGGATACGTTTATCAGGATATCCATGTCACTGGTTTTGGTGTGCGTATTTGTACGTTTAGAACTAAAGGTAGGTGCTTAATCTTGGAAATTAAATTTACATTTGTGTTATATTCACAAACTACCCATTGGCTGGTTTGTGGTTGTATTCAGAGATGTATAATGAAGTACGTCATCCATCCATGTCCATAAACAGCATTACTAGTACCTAGGGGACACACAACGCTTCCACAGCACCTGTATCTCTTCTTTTCATGTTGAAATTTTGTATTGTCTTTATTTTTGAAAAGGAGAGGTTTTAGCCAAGGCTGCTCTATAAACCTAATCCACCATACTTACAAAACACTCACGCCTGAAACGGGTTCGAACCAGAGACTTTCTTTGGGTTGAATGGTTGTGAAGATGTTACAATTTGTAAAATAACTAAAAAAGTAGAGAAAATAAATTCATCAAATTGTTTGTCTGATTATTAAAGTGACTGAAATATGCTGATTGACGATTGTACCCAACTCAGAACTTCTAACACGCATCCAGTATTCATTGCTTTCCAGTTGTAACACCCTAAGTGGTATCCACAATAATTGTTTTATTAATTGCCCTGGTTGCTAGCTCTCGGATCTCAGGTGAGGTTCAGTTTGCAATTTTCAATACTCCAGTGTATGTTGGGTTGTCTGGATTTAGAACCAAATAACCATATATTAAGAATATATATAATTTAGGAATTAAACAAAACTATAATACTTTTAATTACAAAAACACAACTAATTATTCTTGTTCTTAAACTACAATTAATTTCCGTTAGGTAGTTCTGGTTTTCTGGAAATCGGTACCTGACTTTGGTAGTAAGCTGTAACAAATGTTACCTTCCGCGGGTGGTTTTTATTAAGTTGTGATAATAATTAATTAACATGAATGACTTTTGGTTGGGTTACTAGTGGGGTGACGATAAATGGACTGAGTGGTTTTTATGAAAATGGAATAACTTCCCTCAGGTAAGATATGGATTTTACTACTTTTTCCTTTATGTTAATTAATTGGTGGGTAATCATTAATATAGGGGTGAAATCTAGGTGACTTAAGGGGTTAAATCTATTACATATAATTGGTTGACGTTGATGGGAAAGTTGTGGTATTTAAACTGGTTAGGATAACCCTTGACCTACACTAACATTTGCACTTATTTTAATCAGCTGTTAGTGTTAGGTATATTGTAAAATTTGGATGACTGGAATGAGAATTAATTTTAATGTATATTATTAAAATAGATTGCACACAATTGTACTAAATGAACTATGTATAATACAATGTGATTTATTTAACTGTTCTGGTGTATTTTATGATTAATCGGATAGCTAAATGGAGAAATTTTAATATAAAGTGTAAATCAGGTGGAATGGAAATGGGGTGTACTAAATTATGTTTAATAATTAGTACTGGAGTTAGACTAAGTAGAATTAGTCTGTAGTTTGTCCTGGGATGTTATCTTGAAATTACAGGACCATGTGAGTGGATAATTTGGTTTCGATATCAGGTGGTAGGAGTTCGGACCAGGATTCAAGAGGGTGTGTACCCGAGAGAAGATATAGGGGTAAGTGGTATTCGGATTAGGGTCTGGTGACGTTATAAGTTTTATTTTGAGAATTTGGATTAAATGGATATTTAATACTTTCTATACACCTTTCGTGGTAGTAACCTGAATAGATGTTAGATAGGGATCAGGTTTATACGAGGGTAATAGGGAAAGTTATAGGGATATGATTTATACTAAGCTGGTAACGGTATGGGTATGATATTGAGAGTCTGGATTAAATGGATATTTAATAGTTTCTTTATACCTTTCGTGGTAGTAACCCAAATAAATGTTAGATAGGGATCAGGTTTATATGAGGGTAATAGGGAAAATTATAGGGATATCACAGTGTAAGATTACCTTAATGGGGTCAAAACCACCATTAATAAAGTAATTCTATTAACAATCTTTATCTATCCTTCGAGGTACGTACACCGATAGGGCAGATCTGAGATTGTTTCTCGGATATTAGGAATTATACAGGAAAGGGACTTCGTAAAGTAACCTTACTTCTTGGGGCCGCAGCCACCAGTAGTAGAACCACGTTACTAGGTAACTACTTACTACTCCTCGTGGTACAAATAATGAGAAAGTGCAAATAGCTACTTACTGTTCTGGAGAATTATTTTGAACTGGCACTAGGGTATCGAGAAATCAGGAAATATATCAGGCAGGTTATATTTAGCAGGCAGATAAGTTGAGATTTTCTGGTTAGGATTTCTAGATCAAGTAGAATCAGATTCGAATTGAAATAGAATAGGATGAGTGAATTTTTTTTTTTTTGTTAGTATGCTTAATAGTTAGGATGCTTATTGTTAGTATTGCTTATTCCTGTGGACTGTTCAGGAGTCTGCTTCTCTTCAGTCCTGGGTCTTTTGTGTGATAGTGGGGCTATATTGTTGTGTGTATTGTATATGTGCATACAATGTAGTGTGTGATGTTTAGTGGTTTAGTAATTATTATATATAATATTACATTATTTTTGTTTGGATTGAGAGTGTATGTGTGGTGTGTATGTGAAGTACGTGGTGTGTATTGGCTCGATTCCTTGGGCGTTGCAGTGGTTGTCTTCGATTTTATCTCAGGGCGTATGGGATGTCATCCAGGAGTTCCTCGAATTCTTCGGGGAGGTTTTCAATGTTTTGGGTCAGGATAGTTGGAGGGTGCTTGAATTTATTTTTCGGTTTTCTCCTGTGGGTTCTAATGTATTGGATGTGGGTAAGGGGTGTATGTGGAGTGCGTAGGATGTTTTTGGTAGCTTCTGTTTCGCCGAATATCCTACGGAGTGTGTAGTTTGTTTGCAGTGTTTTGAGGCGTTGTGTGATAGGTATGATGTTAGCGTGTTGTATGGTGAGTTCGTTGGGTGTTCTATAGTGTAGTCGGTGTATTCTTCGTAGGACTCGGCGTTCACAAGAGGCTATGGATTTTAGATCTTTGGGTTTTAGGGTAGCGTACAATGGCGCACGGTAATCTATGACGGGCCGTATGAATGTCTTGTAGGTATGTTGTAGGGTTTCGGGTTGACAACCTCCTATACGTCCCCTAAGGGCGGCCAGGAGGTTGGATCGGTTCCGTACTTTGTTTAGGGTCTTGTTCAGGTCGGCGTTCCAGTTAAGGCTTTTGGTAAATGTGACTCCTAGGTATGTTATGTGGTCAAGTATCGGTAATCGTTCCCTTGCAGGAAATGTTTACGTCGTTTTGGAGAGTAGTTTGTGTCTGGTATAGTTAGGGTGTCGGAATAGAATGGCTTGTGTTTTGGTGGGTTTATGGAGACTCTCCATTGGTTGGCCCAATTGGAGAAGTTCCGTAGGGTACTGGACATACTGTCGGAGGCGTTCTTTGTTGACCGATTAGCTGCCCAGAAGGCAGTGTCGTCGGATGAGTGAAGCTGAGCGCGGATATTTATAGGAGATTTACTAGGAGGGGGAAAAGTAGTGGGAAACTGATAGGATTTATAAACATTTTGTCTTCATGTATGTATATAAACACAAAATTTACATCGATTGGGGTTTGAACCTTGATGGCGCAGCTGGTTAGCCCGCTACTCTAGCAAAGTACAGGTCGTAGGTACAAATCCTACTCGAGGTAAACTTTTTATTTATCTATTTTATAAAATTAATAATAATGTTTTATTACATGATTTTAGTATGTTCGCAGAGGTTTTTTTAGAAAATGTTAATTATTTAAAAATTTTGAGAATGCAGCATTGCAGCTTGAGTAGTTGGTATATTAAGTTTTAAATTTCGAGTTTGTATCTTAATAAATAAAAAAGTTATGCAAAATTTGATCTATAAAATCTTATTTTATTGATTTCCTAAAACCTGCTAATCTCGACTTACTAGGTTTTTATTTTGCACAGAATAAATGTGCTCTTAAAAACAAAGGTGTAACGTTTAACCATAACAATGTTGTTTTTCTAAGAGGATACTGCTTGTGGTAATTATATGTTTGAAATCTAAAACTTAGACAATATTAAAAATAAATTATAACACAAAACTACTGTTAATTTACCAAGATCTACTTTATATTAAATCCATTTGAATGTTCGATGCATTATCATATTTATGTATAAATATTAACACAGCAGTACATACTTAGGCACTGTGAACAATGTTATTATAAATTAAACTATACCAACAAAAATACACCTATAAATTAACCACTAATCTACATATAATTATTGTGTGTATGATCACATTAATGGCATTTGTATTTATAACTTGCGGAGTGCTTCCTAAAATGATTTTTTAAATTATATTTGTAATTTGTTCCATAATCACATTGGTCACATTTAAATTCATAACTTGAGGAGTGTTTTTTAAAATGAACTTTAAAATTACTTTTATGATTTGTTCCATAATCACATTGGTCGCATTTAAATTCATAACTTGAGAAATGTGTTTTAAGATGACTTTTAAGATTACTTTTGCCATTTGTTCTATAATCACATTGGTCGCATTTAAATTCATAACTTGAGGAGTGTTTTTTAAGATGAACTTTAAAATTACTTTTATGATTTGTTCCATAATCACATTGGCCACATTTAAATTCATAACTTGAGGAGTGGTTTTTAAGATGAATTTTAAAATCACTTTTATGATTTGTTCCATAATCACATTGGTCACATTTGAATTCTTTACTTAAAGTGTGTTCTTTAAGATGAATTTTCAAAGCAAATTTGTAATTTGTTCCATAATCACACTGGTCACATTTGAATTCTTTACTTAAAGAGTGTTTTTTTAAATGAATTTTAAAATTACTTTTAAGATTTGTTCCATAATAACATTGGTAGCATTTAAATTCATAACTTGAGGAGTGTTTTTTAAGATGAATTTTAAAATTACTTTTGCTATTTGTTCCATAAACACATTGGTCGCATTTAAATTCATAACTTGAGGAGTGCGTTTTAAGATGAATTTTAAGACTAACTTTATGATTTGCTCCATAATCACATTGGTCACATTTGAATTCTTTAGTTAAAGAGTGTTTTTTAAGATGAATTTTAAAATTACTTTTGCTATTTGTTTCATAAACACATTGGTCGCATTTAAATTCATAACTTGAGGAGTGCGTTTTAAGATGAATTTTAAGACTACCTTTATGATTTGTTCCATAATCACATTGGTCACATTTGAATTCTTTACTTAAAGAGTGTTTTTTAAGATGATTTTTAAAATTACCTTTGCTATTTGTTCCATAAACACATTGGTCACATTTCAATTCATAACTTGAATAGTGCTTTTTAAGATGATTTTTAAGATAACCTTTATAATTTGCTGCATAATCACACTGGTCACATTTGAATTCTTTACTTAAAGAGTATTTTTTTAGATGAATTTTAAAATTACTTTTATGATTTGTTTCATAATCACATTGGTCGCATTTAAATTCATAACTTGAGGAGTGATTTTTAAGATGAATTTTAAAATTACCTTTGCGATTTGTTCTATAATCACATTGGTCACATTTAAATTGATAACTTGAAGAATGTGTTTTAAGATGGTTTATTAAATAAGTTTTTTCATGTGTTACATAATCACATTGGTCACATTTGAATTCATAACTTGGAGTGTGTTTTAAAACATGATTTTTTAAACTTTTTTTCCACTTTGATACAAAATCGCAATGGTTACACTTATATTTAAAATTTCCACTGTGTTTTAAAACGTCATGTTTTAAATTTTCTTGCATTATTGTTGAACTATTAAATTTACTTTCACACTGTATGTTTGTAATGTGTTCGATACTGTTTTCATTTCTATGATACTCTTCACTTGAGCTAACAACTTTTACTAGAGAAGAGATGTCTTCTTTCTTAATATTCACGTTATCTGTAAAACTAGTGTTAAATTTTGTACTACTTGAACGGTAATTAATTTTACCTTGTATTAGATCAGTATTTACTACGAGATGGGTTACAAGTGAATTTATTCCTTCTTCCGCTTCTGGTTCGACTTTAACAAGCTTTGTATCAATCTCATAAAACATTTCGAAGAATTCGTGTTTCTTAAAGATACACTTTATACAAAACTTAGGTCAAAGAATAGACTATTTTTCGCATAAATGCAACACCTTACCAAATTATTCAGGACGCAGTATTTAACATATATGGTATTACCATCAAAAGTAACTACATTGTATAATTATACATCGGTTTAGTACGGTGCATCCCATCCCGGCGATTGTTGTCCCGCCATTGAACTCGATACAAAACTGCAATGCGCGCTCTACATTTGTTTATGTGAGACGCGGCTAAAAACCAAATGCAGGTGTCAACTCCGAAAAGCCACGAATTTACGTCTACCGCCTTGTACCAAAAGAAATAGCCATGATGTTTATCACTTGGATTGTGCATTCGTACTAATATTAATTGGACACGTGATCTGAGAGGGCACACTTTCCAGGTCACCAGATCGATAATATTCATTTCAGTTGGTGCGACGAACATGCTAGATGAACCATAACGCGCTAGTAACTAGATATACCAGGTTTTTCTATTGTAAAGTAAGGTGATATTAAATTGGTATATTAAGATACTTTTTGGTTTGAAATAATGTGTCTGCAAGCAGACATACTAGTGTTTTCATTTGCAAAAGAAACTATTTCAAAAGAGTAGGTATGTTAATTAATTGTTTTATCGCTTGTAAAAATGGCATACCAGTGTCTGATTTAGTAAATTTGGCAGTATTGTTAAAAAATCTCGGATCTAAAGACATCATTAAGTAGGTCTTTAACGTCCCGAGTGCGTGGTATAGAAGTCTCGTTTTTCTAATAAGTCGACTTATTAGATTTTTGTAATGCACGAAAGATTAGATGTCACAATCATTTAAGCATTCGTTATATCTAATTTTTGAAACACTAGACTTTTAGAGAATTTCAAAAAAAATTGTGTATACTGGGTGTTTCTAATATATACGGCAAAAACTTGGGATTGCATACCTCACGTGAAAATAAAAAAAAGTTCCTGTCAACAGAGGTCAGAAAACGTCTCTTCAGGGAGCTTAAGCCCTTTGGAGATTGCTTTTAAAAACTGGTTTACTGTTTATAGTTCCGGAATGGCCGCATCTATCGCAACCAAATTTGGGACATGCATTTCTCTCAGTACCGCTAATTATTTGAGATCACTGAGCAATGCTAGCTTTATCCAGGAGCGTGCATATTAAGGTGGTAATTGGGTAAATTTGGCCCTATTTTTGTAACATTTCTAAACCATGGTGTGTGTACTTCCTATTTCGGCTGTAAATTTTTCTGCAAGTTCATTTTTGATCGAGTTGAAAAATATCTGAACTGTATCTAGATTTAAAAAAAAAATATCTGCATCTATATTTAGATACTGTAGAAAAAATATATCTGCAGATGCATCTAGATAAATATTTTATAAGTTATTTGTATCTGTATCTAGATATTAAAAAACCAGTATCTGTCACAACACTGGTAATTGGGTAAATTTGGCCCCATTTTTGTAACATTTCGATTTTTTGATATTTGACACCAGATTATAATCCACCCATACCTATTACATAAAAAAGGTGATTTTAGTAAGTAAGAATCGCTAAATATTACCGTTTCTTCAGAAATGAGCAATAAACAAATTAAGACAGGGTAAACAATGAGTTCAATTCAAAGAGCAAGTGTTGTCGTGTAACTGTCAGTTTAGCGTAAGTCATAATAATTTAAATAAGGGATAGTAAAGGCAGTTACGTTTCGGTTAATGATGAATGAGGAGATGGCCGATATGCACATTATGTATGGTTGATCTTTTGGCAATGGTCTTGAAGCACGGACATTATATCCCGGTGCCTTTCCAAACCTCTGCGTCTCGGATAGGAAAACTTTTGAAAGTATTGATCGTAGGTTACGGGAAACAGGTATTTATTAAGTTAGACTGTATTTTATGTGCTTCTCTTTAGCAATTTTTATGGGCTCGTTTAACATAACCGTTACTAACCGGAGAAGATCACGATCGACAAGAACACCCCTATATTAAGAAGCTGTCTTACGTGCAGTAGAGCAAAAATCAAGCACTACTGCGCGAGAAATTGTAAATCGTTTGGACTCGTCAAATTCGACAGTATGGTGAGTCCTTCACAAATAGTTGTTGAAACCGTACCACGTTGAACGGGTACAAGCATTGTCACCACTTACGGATTATCTTCCTCGGTTAGAATTTTCTCAATGGTTTATTCAAAAATGTCGAAAATCGTTAGTTCAATAATTGAGTGTTGTTTGCCGATGAGGTAGGTTTTAGAAGAGACGGTATGTTTGGGTTGGCGAAAATCTCCATGCTTTTCTTGAATCTCGCCATCAATAACAATTTCATTTAAATGTAGGGGCTGGTATTGTAGACGATTGTTTAATAAGACCTTTTTTTCTACCACTAAGGTTAAATGGGAAACCTATCTTCTGTCTCTTCAAAATGATTTACCAGAATTGCTTGTCCCCCGTGTGCTAAGAAATAACTTGTGGCTAATGCATGACCTTCCCGTTTCAGATTAGATGTAAAAAATTACCGTTATAAATTTGGTCAAAGATGGATTGGACGAGGTGGACCTCAGCCATGGCCTGCAAGGTCACCAAATTTGAATCCTTTACTACTTATCGGGATATCTAAAAACGATCGTTTAAGAAAGACCGGTAGCAAATATGTAGGAATTAAGACAGAAAATTATGGGCTGTGAGTTTTGCTTAGTGGTTTCAAATAATTGACTTTACTGACAGTGATTTAGGTTCCAAATTGGTTGCGATAGCGCTGGAGTCGTTCTGGAACTATAAACCGAAAGCCATCTTCAAAGGGCTCTAGCTCCCTGAAAAAGCGTTTTCGGATCCGTGTTTACAGGAACTTTTTTTGTTACTCTCAGTGTTATAGAAGGAACTTTCATTTGTAGAAATCCTACATTACCAAATTGTCTAGTGTAATAAAATTGTGTAAGAATCAAATAGTACTAAATTTAATTCGACAGCAACTTTAAAATGTTGGCTTTTAAGATTGATCGTCGTGTATAAGATTAGTATCCGAGTAAGTCTTAATAGCTATGTACGGTTTTTCTAAATTTGTACAATATACAGTGCTAATCAAAAGTCCCTCCCCCCTTGTATCTTTTGAACGGTTTTACTTATACTAATGAAATTTGGAGGGTGAACATAAACGGATATAAGCTTCTCAACTAGTCATGACAAGTGACGTAATAGTCATATATGACGTCACAGGGCTACAGTGACCAATAATTTTAAATAGTACCTTATGGCAAGTGACATCTTGTTTGAAAGGTATTAAAATTACCTATTCAGTAATACTAATTTTGTTAGAGTTTAGGTTGATTTTGATAGAAAAATTTAATAAATACTAAAATTACAGTTTGGCATTTAATTTATCAAGATTCAAGGACCAATTCTTATAGTAAATGTTGGAAATGTGCTCCACTTAATTCCTGACAGTAATGCATCCTATTGCTAAACTCTTGTCGTACTAGTTCAAATGTGTCTGCGGAAATTGCTCTACATTCTTCAACAATTCTTTGTTTCAAAATGTGCATACTGCCAGGTGCTGTAGCGTAAACCTTAGATTTTAAGTACCCCACAGAAAAAAATCTATTGGTGTTAGGTATGGTGACCGAGCTGGCCATTCTATCGGACCTCGTCGTCCAATCCATCTGCCAATCTTGATTAATTAAATGCCAAACTATAATTTTGGTATTTATTTAATTTTTCTGTCAAAGTCAACCTAAACCCTAACAAAATTAGTATGACTGAAAAGGTAATTTTAATACCTTTCAGTTGCCATAAGGTACTATTTAAAATTATTGGTCACTGTGGCCCTGTGACGTCATATATGACTATTACGTCACTTGTCATGACTAGTTGAGAAGCTTATATCCGTTTATATTCACCTTCCAAATTTTATTAGTATAAGTAAAACCGTTCAAAAGATACTAGGGGGGGAGGGGACTTTTGACTAGCACTGTATATCGTTTTTGGGATATCTATTCTTTTTCATTTATTATGTTTTGTTCCGCCAATTTTTTTAATACAACAACCTAAAGCGAATTGCAAAGATTCAGTTGAACTCACCATTAAGTTTTCATGACACACAATCCGTATGTGTGCTTAAACTATTTTTCTTTTGCTTCATCAAGGTATAATCTTGCACAAGTTGAAAAGTTTCTGTCAATGCCAGCAGCCTGCATATATGTACATAGGAATTTCAACAGGAAATAACTTCACAACATTAAATATTTATTAACTAAAGTATCAATCTGTGATACATTCATATACTTACAGGTATTCAGGTACATTGTACTTAACAGTTTTAGTTTATGTTAGGCTAATTGCACACTATAGACTAAATTATCGGCCGATACTTTAGTCTAGTTGGGTTGTATCCACGCATACCTGCAAAACTAAACTGGTTTGCTGTTGGTATGTAGACTGGCTGACTGTCGGGCAGTCTGTGTGAGTTCTGTTTTCTGAAATGTTGTCGAGAGTTACTGCAATTATTCTACGAAAAAAAAACAATAATCAAGAAGAGCGGTCGTGAATGTTGGATGGATTCTATTTATGGTCTTAGATTAGTACATGGTAAATACTTTTTTATTTATATGTATAAATACTTAAATGTGTGTGTGTATATATATATATATATATATATATATATATATATATATATATATATATATATGTTGAGATGATATTTGTTAAGCAAAATATCATCGTAAGAGAGATATAAGCTCAGGTTAAAACCTACATTAAACATAAATTAATTGCATTGGAATTGAGTGAGCGTATTTATAAAGCACGAATTGCATAAGAACAAAGTAATATCAAACTAAATACAAATGTGATTATAGGACATGTTGTTAGCTAATTAAATCAAATTTCATAAGTATAAAAGTGTAATCATAGCTGAACAATAGATTTCTTCATTATAATATTTTCCGAGCATCTTCGGAATAGTAAAAATATGTATTTTCATCTATAAAATGCATGTAATCCATTTTGTATGAGGATATTCTAGTCTGGTACCATAATATGCTTCTATTCTAAAACAAGAAGAAATTAAATTGTAGCAATCAACGTAAGAAGAGTAAAAGTACATTTAAAGATTGTGAATCAGAACAGATTTAACAAGATTCATAGAACCTATTAAGTTTAAAAGTGAAATTAAACAAATATTATGTTATAAACTTACATAATAGTGTCATTAGGAAGTGTTACAACTTAAATTAACATTCTAGATGTGGTTTAAGCATAAATGTTGTGAAATCAAGTCATGATGAATTTCAGCGTAGTGGTTGAGACAAAATTTTTCAACATAAACCGTAAAAATGTTAGAAACTGGTGAATCCCCAAGTATTTTGGGTCATAGAATCTATTTCTGTTTATAGTTTTCCTGTAGGAAGCAGAATAAGTTAGATATAAGTAAATTTGTATATGAAAATTTTCGTATCTGTTAAAATTTAGATAGATTAGGAATTTTAAAAGGAAATATGCCATGTGAGGTAACTGTAGAAAGGAAATTTTGTGTAGAATTCAAAAATTAATGTTTTTACGACCTGACACTAACTTTTTTTTATAAAGTTATGTGTAAAAATAATAATTTACAAATTTCTGAAAAATGATTAGCCAATGAGAATTAAGCAGTGTTACGGTTGTACTGACAAAATTTGCTAAGGTGATGGGTGGTTATTCAGAATTGTAATTTTTCAAAATGTGAACATGTTACTCGGGTTGTACATGAATAAAAATTTAAGATCGTTCATGTGGTTCGTATATCCTAAAAATTTTATAATACTAAACAATTGAAATTTAAAATTGTGAATAAAAATAAGGTTCACGTAAATGTTATTCCAAGTGATGTGTGTCGGTATACAAATGAATGTAAATCGATTTATTTCAATTATTTCGTTTAAATTAAAAATTATTTTAACTAAATTATTATTGCGTTATTTTAATTTAAATAAAAATTAAAAAAGTTGCAAGTGCATAATAAATTTGAATGCGGCTAAAACTATTGTATGTTCTTATACAATAACCTGAAAATAAATTATTATATTTGTTAATGTAATAAAATAAATTAAAGTGCTTTTGGAAAAGTGAGAAGGCGAATATTGATGCAGCATACCTATGTATATTGGTGCTGTAGATCTTCCACCGATGGATCAATAAGATCAATGGAATTCGAATTACTTCTGAATTGGAAATTGGATCAGCTGAAAGAAAATACATTAATGTGAGTCTATGAACCTTATATATTTAGTTGAGGGTACGTTGAATATTATAATAATTTATTTATGTGCATGAATGTAAAGGATACAAGTGAATTATATACTAGTCTGGAAATAGCTCAATTACTTATTCATTTTATAGTGATTCAATATTATTTTAAAAGAAAAAAAGATACTTACCCAAATTATATTAACGTTATTGTTTAGCCATGATGTGATGCACACATATTCAGGTCAATGAAATTCACATGCTCACATGTTATATATTTGCAGATGATGGTGTTTCAATAAAGTTAAAATACACAAAATTCCAGACCTAATTTAAAATCATAATTGAATTTAGTTTACAAAAGAACCTTAAGTAAATATTTAATGTTTTTTTTCATACTGAACTATATTGAACGCTATCCCTTGAGTCGAGGCAATTTATTTAAATAAGATCAACAGTAATTATCATAAGTATCATAAGTTGTAGTAAAATACGAGGGATCGCTTTTATATTCACGGGCTAGGCGATTTACAATGTTAATGTAATTTTTCATTTTATTGATTTTAAATCACATTTGCCTTGGTAACGTGTTTGACAATTTACAAAGCAATTGCAGCATTATTAGTTCTCATATCTATCAGTTTGTGTTGTAACGTCCCAAAATGGACAAACTTGAATATCGAGCGGTTATAAAGTTTCTTACAAAACAAGGAAAATCTTCAAAAGTTATTCGTGAAGTCGACTATTTGTGAATGGTCAAAATTGTTTAAACATGGCCGAGAATCACTAGATGATGATCCCCGTCCAGTTCGGCCTGTTGACATGATCACTACGGATGTTATTGAAAAAATCATGTGTTTGGTATTGGAAGATGCAAGATTAAAGAAGCGACAATTAGCGACTTTATTAGGAGTTTCAGAAACCACAGTTTTTAGAATTTTACACGTTTACCTTGCATGACAAAGGTCAGTGAGAGATGGGTTTCATGAATGCTTACGCCTTTTTAAATGTTTACTCGAATGGAGAAGAATTTTTGGCGCTTTGTGGGAACGAACCAGATTTAATTATCAATCGACTTATCACCGGAGATAAAACTTGGGTCCATCATTTTGATCCTGAGTCGAAACAAGAGTCGATGCAGTGGCATATTAGTCACCCCTTCTGCAGGAAAACTAATGGTAACTGTTTTTGGGATTGCCAAGGAATTTTAATGATTGATTATCTGAAGAAGGGTGGTACAATCACAGGAGAGTATTATGCAAGCTTAATGCATCGCCTCAGAGATGTTATTAAAGTGAAAAGACGCGGAAAACTAACGCGAAGTGTCCTGCTGCTTCATGATAATGCACCAGCCCATAAGTCAAGACTTTCAAAAGCTGCGGTTGCTAAAAGTGGCTTTGTAGAAATTGATCATGCACCTTATAGTCCAGATTTAACCACAGTGACTATTTTTCGTTTCCAGATCTCAAAAGAACACTAAAGGGAAGAAACTTTAGGGACAATGATGAACTTATAGCGGCTGTTGAAAGCAATTTTGCGAGCAAACCAAACGAATATTTTTATAATAGGTTAAAGATGTTATTGAAACGATGTAATACTTGTATTGAAAAGCAAGGGGCCTATATTGAAAAATAAATTTCTGCTGTTGTTCTAATCTACTCTTATCATGCCTAGTCCGAGAATATAAAAACGACCCTTCGTACATTACAATTTACTGACACAATTAATCTCTATTATTTTATCTAATTTAGGTAATTAATTTATTATAATCACAATTAAAATTATAAATATTAAAAATTATATATATATATATATATATATATATATATATATATATACGTATTCTCTGACATTTTATTGAAGACACACACAGACACACACACACACACGCACACACGCACACGCACACACGCACGCACGCACGCACGCACGCACCCCCCCAAAATGTGAAAGAATACTGACTGGTCGATTATTAGTAATGAGTGTATGATCTCCAGATTTTATAAATGGACAAATTCGTGCTATTTCCCATACATTTGGAAAAGTGGAAGTTTAATACGTATTATAGAGCAGATTTATGTATTTATGACCATCCGTCTCTAATACGTGTAGTTGAGATGGGGAGGGAGAAAGGGATAAAGGGAGAGAGGGAGAGAGAGGGGAGAACGAGTGGGGAGAGGGGAGAGGGAGGGGGAGAACGAGAGGAGAGGGAGAGGAGAGGGAGAGGGAGGGAGAGGAGAGGGAGAGGAGAGGAGAGGGAGAGGAGAGGAGAGGAGAGGAGAGGGAGAGGAGAGGGAGAGGAGAGGCAGAGGCAGAGGGAGAGGGAGAGGAGAGGAGAGGGATAGGGAGAGGGAGAGGGAGAGGGAGAGGGAGAGGAGAGGGAGAGGGAGAGGAGAGGAGAGGGAGAGGAGGAGGGAGAGGAGAGGGAGAGGGAGAGGGAGAGGGAGAGGAGAGGAGAGGGAGAGGAGAGGGAGAGGGAGAGGAGGGAGGAAGAGGGAGAGGGAGAGGGAGAGGGAGAGGTGGGGATGCATTTTCAAAAAAACCGATCTAGTACTTCTTCTGAAAGAGCGGCCCTTTTGGTCGATATATTAGCCGAAAGGCGATTTGATATTTCATTTTTTTTTGTCGTTTGATAAAATTGACAGCCCTATCTATTCCCGTCATGTTGTCGTTTAATCTTCCGTCCTGGACTCCTTTCTTATCGAGGTATCGTTTCGCCATCATCCTCAAATCTCTCAAGTCAAATGGGTAGCCCCATAAAGTAACCGTGTTCAGGTTTTGTACAAAAACATTTTCTTCATCATCGTTGAAAAGGCTCGGTTTACCCAGCCGTTTTTGCTGCATATTTTGACCAAGAAGTTTCCTTCCTAGCGTGAATTTGGGAATACCATACTTTTCGGCTGCGGCTCTAATATTTCGTTTTCGTTTTTTTATGTAATCTAGGGCTTTCGCTAAATTAGTCTCGGAATAGGAGAAGTATGGCTTAAAATTTTTTCCTTTTCGGCAATTACTCATTTAGGTTCGATAGTTTCGCACCATTTTTACAGCCTAGAGTAAAAAAAAATCACTGTTACCGGTCATATATTACATGCTTTTTGCTGTCCCAATTAACCCGCCAATGTCCCAAATAACCCCATTGTTATGTCCCAAATTTCCCCACTAAATATTTATGTTGAGCCATGTACAGTCACCTAACAATTAGTTACAACTTCAAACTTACCTTACCACTAGCAATCCAATTCCGAGAACAGAAAGTTGGACACTATCGTTTTTTACGTCGATTTTTACAATTTCTTGCAAGTCACCTCACGCTTCCAAAAGTTAATACAACGGACTGCACTGCATCATCACGTTCGCTGTAAACATGCTGCCACGTGATGCGGCGTGCACGCTTTGGTTAGAAGTACACCTGTTGCGGCGGCGTATATTCCAATTTTTTTTTAGCTGACCCCATAAAAAGAAGAAATTAGTTTGTTTAATTGTCTGACACCATACTTAGAACACTAAACAGAAAAAAAAGAAAATGATATGTTAATATACTTATTTGTTGCATGTACAAATGTAATCAGTTTATTATTCAGATATATGATTTTCTTAAGGAATAAAACATTTTTGATTTAGTATAAATGCAAAAGGTCCTTTCCACTTATGTATCATTACACCTGCGTGGACGTGGCGGAAGTAACTGAGCGTACGTGCAATGTGGTACCCATCGGAAATATTCCTGTAGCGGAGTGTCCGATAGCCGTATCGTCTGCAGATGCTCCTCTAGGTGATTGGCAGATGTTCATTAGCTGTACATGATGGTATACCATCACAGCGTCATTGATATATTTGAGCATATACACCGTGTGGTGTGTACCTGTCTGTCTGTCTGTCTGCCTGTCTGTATAGTAGTCGATGCGCTCAGTCAGTTAGTGTTGGTCTGTCTGGTCTGCGGCCGCACTACTGAGAATGACGTTTTTCTGGAAATAAATCATAAGTAGAAGGAGAGCTGTGTCAACAGAGACACTTACTATACATGCCTCGATTACTTGGAAAGACCACACGTCGAAGAGCTGCATTACGAACTCCGATGAGTTCATGTTGTGCTGCAATCTCTTCGACAGTTCCCAGTATCATCTCCAGATGTACAATGGCGTGATCATACCCACTTATTATAGCTAGACTTATAACACTATGCCTTTCAAGGTATAATGTTACAAGACTAGTGTGGGCCCGGTCGAGCTGCTCTTCTAGCGAGCTCTCAGTAATCATAATCATAATTTCGGACAAATGATACTATGGTAGTCAGTTGTAACCAAAGGAAGAACTATTATTAACAAAATACTGTGAAGAGTGTACATACCGTGAACGTGAGACGGTCCCATGTGATTATGCGATATGCGTAGAAGAGCCAGTACCGCCCAGCGATAATAAGAAACGCGGAATTGCGTTCGACGGCACTGTCTCCCGACGCCTTCGCATACATGACGTTGTAAAGGGGAGGAAGCATAGTGCAGCCAATAGTCATGTCCTGTATGCTGTTATGTATCTGTTCCTGTGCACTTAGTTGTTCTAGTACCTCCGACAGGTCCAGTCGTTGCATGTTGTTTGTGAGAGTGTTCATAAAGTTGTCCTCATCTCTACTCTCCTCAACGATGATTTCAATACAAGAATCAGTAAGTCTTTCGCGAAGTAGTCGTTGTTGTCGTAACCCGTCGTCGGAATCATAACGACAGGATCCATGTCTACGCCGGAGTCTAGCCACCAGTGTTGAGGTAATCGTTGCCAGCACAGGAGGAACATACGTCCTCAACACTTGAGGATACGCTGATGAAGTCATCACTGTCATTGCTATGGTCCGCGTCACTGACAGTGATAACTTCGGCATTGGTCAGGTCGAGTATTATTGTATCCGCATCAAGATTGCACTTTTGTAGAGAGTCCAGAACTACGGTCGTCAGTTCATAAATTTTACCGTCGCTGAATTGGGCGTCCACTTTAATAGGAGAGGATGCAAAGGGAGGGATATACAGCACCTCAGGTGAATAGGGTGAGGAAATCTGAGGCGTGGGAGTTGGTGGGAGGTCGGGAAGCGGTGTTGAGGAAGCTAGCGGGGTAAAGTCCAAGGGATACAGAATTGACCCAGGCGATTGGGATCGGGAGATACAATCAACCTGAAAAAAACAAACAAAACGTTAGAAATGCATCAATAGTGGAAAGATGAAGTAGATGATGTGGAACTTGCCCTTGAATTCATTCTTAGTATTTTAGTATGTTCAACTATAGAATCAGTTATACGAATAATTTCTACTGTTTTCGTTTCGCTGAATATAGGTGTTTCCCACACTGAAAACAACGTCATGCATTTTTAGAGGACATTTTTCAAGGTCTGAGACCGACCTCATACGGATCACGCGCAGGAGGTGATGGAATTACTCCATGACGGTGGTGCTGACGGTGGCCTGGTGGAGAGCGAGCAGTATTTTCAGCAAGATTACTGGGAAGTAGCGCTGCGGTTTTTGGACACACCACCTCCAGTGGACGATTTAGATGTGGTATTATCACGCAATTACGAGCAGGCAGACGTGGATGAAATACTGCTCACCCTACAACCTGCACGTGAGCCGTATGAAATTAGACAGTCACCCGTGAGAGAAGACCAGATAGTATTGTACCATGTCTTCAGTCCTGCCTGCATTACAGAATTTGGGGATGAATGGACTCCAATTGCGGAAGAGCGTTCATTGTCAAGCTCTGTAGCGCAGCCGGTGCTGGGGAGAGATGAATGTCCGGCTACTCTAGCACTTGCATGCGCTGTAGATGATCAGTCGTCCACACCTGCAACACACGCAGAGGGCAGCATAGTAGGGAATCCATTTAAAGGTTTGCTGAGCCCTGCTTCTACCGTATAATTTATGGAGTGGTCGTACAGTAATTCTACGGCAGGAGAGGTCAGAGAACACATTTATTAGATTGTCCTGAGCCCTACTTGTATCGAAGAGTTCGCTTAAGAGTGGAGTCCCATGAACTCTTCGATACAAGTTGAGCAAATGGAGGATTCATCAGAGAGTATCCTCAGTCCTGTATGTGCTGCGGATTCTCTAGATAATGATTGATCTGGTAATGACTTAGCATTATCTAGGTGTCCTACATCACCCATGCTATACTTACCTGCACAATCAACGGTGAGGGATATAGTAGAAAACGCAGTATCTTCTCCCCAGAGTGTATTGAGCCCTACATGTGCCGCGGAGTTTCTGGAAAATAGTTGGGTTTAATACATTGTTTCCAGCCCAAAGCACATAGCAGGGTGATATACAATGCTGGGTAGAATATGTGATCAGCAACACTCTATCTTGACTATCTTTGGTATTATTTCCCAACTCGTACACTAATCTACCCCTTAATCTGATATATCCATCACATATATTATCCTATTCCTGGCGATAGGTTACGTTGCGTCCTCATTCGCATCGCTGGATATGATTTCTTTTTTTAACAGTTGTAATACATGATATTAATAAATGATACAAAACACGTAACTTTACCCTTTCATTTATACATTGTTTATACATTACCTCTGTTACAGATCGCAATAAAATGTTTAAATGCGAATCTCTGAAGATATTTTCTAGAAAAGTCTCTCTACTCTGACATCAAAAAACGGTGTGTTGTATAAGGATACCAACTACACCATCTTCAGAGATGCAGCGGGCTGTACCGCAAGACCGTATCACACATAGCAAAGTGGCGCAACCAAGTACTTCCGACACCAACAAAGCGAACATAGTCATGTGGCGGAGTCCAGTGCACAACCTGGGCCATCATGGATAAACAGCTAAAGGAACAATGCGGAACACAGGCATACTGCTGATTCCTTGGCATAACCAGGACCATCAGGGTTGAACCACTCAAGGAAGCGTAAATCAGACCAATGCAACGAACCAGTACAATAGAAAAGTATCAAAAGTGTTGAAATTGTCCACTGCACTGATTGTCTAATTGATGTTCCTCGATATGCTTATTAAGGGCACTTTAGAAGCAATGGGCACAAATCAAATGTGTGTCTACTCGTTCATACTGGGGTTGAAGTGATTCGCAATGCTTTTAAACAACGGATTGTTTCGTATAGACTATCACCACACAATACCCATACTGATGTCCAGACGTTTATGGCTGACGTTAAAGTGAATGTTTTCAACTAATAGAAATTCAGTTGCAGAAACACTTCTCCTTGAAATGTAATGTTGAGTTGTTTGGGTTGTACTTTCTGAACAGTAAAGAAAGTACTGAATTAAAGTCCTTTCAAACTAAATATGATATATTGAGTGTCGGGATGGTGTTGGAAGATTATTTTCAAAGAGTAGTGGAAATCTTGGATGCTAAGCAATCAAAATTTCAGCGTAAAGATTCTGATACGTGTGAGTATTAGTGTAATATATTATTAATATATGTTGTTTTGTAGGGTGGCCGCTGGTGCATTTCGTATATTTAGAGGTAAATATGTTGAAATGTTCTCCCACTACGGGTTCATCCCATATGAATGTCCCGGCCGAAATTGCGCATAAACACGCCATAGTGAATGTGAAGAATAGTGATAATTGTTGCTTTGCGTGGGCTATTGTATCAGCATTAACGACACCGAAGGGGTTACCACAACGGACGACTTCTTACCCTGATTTCAGGACGCTATTCAACTGGAATGGCGTAGAATTTCCTGTTAAGCTGACTAACATCTCAACTTTTGAGTCCAACAATAATATCTCCATCAATGTTTATGGACTGAATGATACGTATCGTGATGATCAGCGTATTACGGAGGTAGAGGGTCCTCTCTACTATACCAGAGCTAAACAACCTATTCATGTTAATTTATTACTATTAGTCTGTAACCAAACGGATAATCAGCATTATGTATGGATAAAAAATTATTCTCGTTTACTTAGCAACCAAATAAGCCGGCGTAATGAGGCAAAATATTTTTGTGATCCATTACTTTAGAACGCAGAAGCAATTAACTTGACACGTGTCTCATGACTGTAATTTCGTATACACTAAATTACCTGACTTGATGCAAAGAAAAGACAGAACCCTGGAGTTCTATGCAGAAAATATTCTCACGTTTCGGAACTATCAAAAACAGATGTTTCTACCATTTGTAATATATGCAGATTTTGAAGCTCTATTAGCACTGGTAAATACGGCTGAACCCGATCCGCACAATCGTTCACGATAGAAACGTATAAACACGAACCATACTCATTTAGTTATTATATTAAGCGTGGTGTAAACTTTATAGGGGGTTAATGCCGCGGAGGTATTTATTACACGAATAGAAAGTGATGTGAAATGGATAAATAATGAACATTTCAAAACTGTTGTTCCAATGTTACCGCTAACTGATGAGCAAAAAGTGATACAAGAACAAAGTCTAAATTGCTATATACGCAACGAGCTTTTTACTCATGATCTTACAAATCCCAAAGTACGAGATCACTGTCACGTCACTGGTATATATCGTGGTGCGGCACATTCAAATTGCAATTTAAACTATCAATTACCTACATTTATACCAGTTTTTTCCATAATCTCAGTGGTTATGATGTTCACCTGTTCATCAAACAGTTAGCGAGTAAAACTGAAGAAATTACCGCACTCCCTGTTAATAGTGAAAAATACATAACGTTCGGTAAGCAGATTTATGAAGACGAATTCATATCTCCCACATGATGGGTTTATGTAGTTAACTGAAGAGGAAATTTATCACTTTGATGTATCAAAGGTTAACGATGATGACGATTTTGGGTTTTTACTAGAGGTTGATATACAGTATCCGCGCCACCTGAATGATGAGCACAATGATTATCCTTTCTTGTCCCGAAATGATCTGCGCGTCACATTCCAAGGAGAAAAAGTTAATTCTAACCTGTGGGGTAAGACCAACTATGTTATTCATTACAGGTATTTAAAACAGTGTATAGAGCATGAGTTAATTGTTACTCATATTCATAGAGTTTTACGCTTTCGTCAAAGTCCTTGGTTAGTACCATACATAAACTTCAATGCAGCTCTCCGTAACCAAGCCAAGAACAAATTTGAAAATTATTAAATGCATGAACACTGGTGTATTTGGTAAAACAATGGAGAATGTTGACAAAAGAAGAGTAATCAAGTTATTAACGTATTGGAAAAATAACGGTCGTCGTTTGGGTCTAACACGGTACGTCGCAAAACCGCAATTTAAAATTTTTTTTCAATTCACTAACAAATTGTTTGCGGTGGAATTGTCGAAACAGGTAGGTATGACAAACTCGTCTATGTCGGATTCAGTATTTTAGATCTTTCCAAAATTATAATGTATCGCTTTCTTTACGATATGTTGCGCAGTCATTATGGTAGTAATTATGGTGGTAATTGCTCTACACAGGCACAGATTCTTTAATTGTCGAGATAACAACAGATGATGTGTATGCACACATGCGGAATAATGTTTATGAATATGACACATCCAACTATCAAAACGAGCTGCATGGTACTACGAGCAATACATCTGTCGTCGGAAGAATGAAAGATGAGTATGCAGGTAAAGCTATTCAATATTTTTATGGTGCAGGATTAAAATCCTATTGTCTAAAGCTTGCTGATGATCAAGTGGTTAAGAAAGCGAAAGGTGTTAAGAAAGTCATTATTCAAAAAGTGTCGAGGAAGGTAGACTGCAAAACTGTTGCAGAGGCCTCTGATAAAACAGTAATGTGTAAAATGTTTGTGTTTAGATCAACTTATCTGATGTTTAATATCAGTTTATTGTAATCTTCCGCAAAGCCGAGTAGTATTCGCAAATGTACACAAACATTAAAATACCCTAACGGATTTGTTAGTGTGCTATTTGCGGTAGAGAACGAACCCACATTTTCATGACCAGCGAGGTCGTTAGGTGTCAATGATACCAATCCTTTCATTGTAGACGTTAATCCAACCTTCGTCACAGAATCTACCACTATTCCATTCACTTCATATCTAATTTCACTGAATAAAAATGCAATGCCATTATTAACTAACCGTGCGGTGTTAGAGACAGCACCATCCTCCCTCTACGTAGACATAACTTTCTGATGGTAAAGTGCACATGTCTTCCTGAATGGGTATTCTGATTGAAATTGTTTCCAAATCTCGTAGTACATGGCTGATGAGTGTGTAGTTGGGAATTTACTATAACATTATCAACAACTTTTTCGTTTACGTTTAATATACTCATTGTATTGCTGCCAAACCAAGACTTTGCATGTATGCTATATTCTGCACTGTCAATGCTTTGAGCGCTGAACGCCTACCGACTCTCCCATTTCCACATTTCGATCTTTTATAGTTTGCCTTGCTATGGTTACATGCACATGTGTTATACCGCGTCACCATCTTGTCTTTAAATGTAGTCCTATCGTTATGACTTCACGGTTACAATTGATGAGATCTCCGTCTTGGTCTACTATTTTAAGTGTTATGGTTGAAGTGGTGAATGTATTTATAGCTAAATAGATGACATGTAGAGGGAATTCAATTATTTTGTATCACGCTGGTACACTGGGAAGGAATTGATGAATAATATGTGATGACTCTCCATTTTTGAAACTTCCACTTGTTATATTGCAATCGATAATTAACGAATTAATCATAATAATGTTAATAGGATTTTCAGAGGTATGCAATTCTTCACCTTCGTAAACTTTTTTGTTAAATCCCAGTATAGGTCCTATCGAATTTAATGTCATCTGTTGCTTTCATAGTATTATTATTCGCTTGTAAATTAATAAATCCTCTTGACTTCTTCACTATATCATTAATATGTTTATAGATATTCGCGATTTCATATGTTCCTGGTAGTATTGTAATTGTAGTTTTTCCAAATACGGGTTGGGTGTTCTTGGAACTAATATTTTGTATAGTATTGAAAGATTCAAAACTAGTCAACCCTATTACATATTCCGACTCATTATCGAGATAAATCGGTGGGTTGAGGTTGGCTTGTAAGATACAGCTTGTACCGGTAAATGTGTACGACATTACGATCAAGCAACGACTACCGAGAATCAAAACGAGCCGGAATATAAAAATCGTGAGACTAAATGACCGCAATTGTATGTATTGAAGTTTTGAACTTTGGTAAAGTTATAGTCAATCGTGCTTCTGTTACCATCACAAATAGTGAATTAATCCTAATGGTGGTTTAACATGTCCTATGCTATCAAACTATGTAATATGCCCATTACGCTTGATGTAAGCCGTCCAGTGTGTTCCCATGTTATTTTGATCATCCAAATTCACGATACCACATTCATTCGTATGGATTCGTGTAGGTAATTTATCTCATATATATATATATATATATATATATATATATATATATATATATATATATATATATATGTATATGTATATAAATATTATATCCCTCTAAAATAGGGGATTTTTAATTTTTCAACAAATTTTGATAGCCCAACCTTACTTAAGGCGTGACGTGGTAGCTTCAGTGGGATTTTTTTGAATAGGGTTGTAGATATAGGCCTAAACCTCGCTTATATGGTTTTACATATAAGCCTTTTCCCTGTAACCGCTTTTGCAACTAAGGCTGCACCTCCACCGTAAGAATAAGAGGTATGAATCCCCCACGTTTCGGTATTAGTAATATTCTGTTTCAACAAGATACCACCAATCTTAAGCATGTGTATGATGATCACGTTAATGTAGCTATGTGGCATTTGATAGATTTAAGGACTTGTGTTTCTGTTGCTGACGTGGCAAATTTGGATTTCTTGTGATTGATAAAGAGAGTGATGTTAATGCAGGTTGTTTCCGTAAGGGATTTGACTGTTACATTGCATTATAAATAGTGCACTAGTAATGTAAACATGCTGTAGTAATGGAGGAGCGCTTAGTACTAGACATTTTTTGTGCTCGCAAGAGTGTGCAACAAAAATATGCTGGTTTAACGGAAGATACTGCACTTACAGAGCGTGCAATGGAGGCACACTTTAAACCTACAACACAGCCATTGAAACAATTGATTACTAAACAAGATGGTTCCCTCGTCAAAGCTGAACCCTTTACATTTGAATTCGGAAAAAATGAGCATATTGCACGTGAAAATGAATTTTTTTTTACATCGCACGCCTAAAACCTCTGGAACTCGAAAGGCACCACCTGACGCCATTCCACAAGTTTTAGAGGAAACTGTGTTTGCTGATACCACACATGGCGACGAGGGGGAGATTCCTACTTTACAACAATTGAAATCAGAACTGTTAGCTGCTGGATCTCAACCGGCCTTTGAAGAGTACCTTAATCAGTATGAAGGATTAGCGAAATATTATGTGGAGGTATATATAGAGATCCTGAAGATGAGTACGATTTGACATATGGCGTACACTTTCTTTCCGAAAAAGAGAAATCTTTTATTGGTCATGCTAAACTCGACTTTGTTGGAGAGAATTTTCGTATCGCTCTTCCTAGTGGATCATCCTTAGATTATGATGGAACTCCGGGATTATATTGAGCTACTGTTTAAAAAAGCTCCTACGGGATACAAATAGTGATCAACAGCAATACAATGACATTGCTGCACAAATGCTGCCCGACGTAATTATAACCCAGATGATAAAATCCAAGGCGCTAATAGTAGGAAATACATTGAGATCATTAAACCAGTACTTCAACCTCGAAAACTCCGCGCTACATCAACTATTGCAACTCGCACAACTTCTATCTCAAAAAGAGAGGGTGGAATGAAACTATTACGATATAACAAAGCTATTGAGTTTGTACCTTGAAATGATCCGAATAAATTAGTGGATTGGTTGCGGGAATCATTGGGATCAATGTCGGCAGGAAATACTAGCAATCACAACGAAATAATATATATATATATATATATATATATATATATATATATATATATATATATATATATGTTTCTATTTAAATTTCCACAAGTATTAATGTTTAAATAAGACATATTTTCTTTGAAACTTGTGTAAATAAACGTACAAATTAATTCAACGTTTCGGGAACGTCCTTTGTTCCCTTTGTCAAGAATTTATTTGACAATTACAGAAATTGAAATAAGGTAACTATTTTTTTTTTTATTATTTTAAAAGTACAGAATATGAAACAAGGCAACTAATTTAATTTAATCTGGACGAGTGTGTTTGACTTCGGGTAGTTGGTCTAGTACATGATGTAGAAGGTGCAGAGGTGGGGACGTCATGAATAATTGTAGCATAAGTGTTTGAAATTTCTGGAAGATTAGGAGTTGGTTGAAATGTAGAATCAACTTGTTTAATGAGATTCTTCCAAATTTGTGGTATTCTAGAAGTGTCATCTCGTTTATTGAGGGCGTTTGGTCTTCTTCAATTTCAACTGCTTCTCTAATAATTCTTTCTTGTAAGGTATATACAGGTGCAATTAAACGGATATTGTTAGTGTTAATTTGGTGTCCTGTATCTAAATGATGTGTAGCTAAAGACGATGATGGATTGTGCTGCTTAATTGCTAATTGGTGTTCATCGGCTCTCGCATATAATATTCTGTTTGTTTGTCCTATATAAGTTCTTCGACAGTTGTTGCACGGTATCTCATACACTCCTTGGTTTTCATTAAGAATTTTGTCTTTGGGGTTTCTTAAAAGTTGGGACAAAGTTGAATGTGGTTTGAATACCGGTCTGAAGTCGTTTTTGGGAAATTTGTTTGCTATTCTGTCTGTAATTCCTTTTATATAAGGTAGAATAACAGGAATCTTTCGTTCATTGTTTGACAAGCTATTATTTCTTGGTCTTCTTATTTCGTTGGTAATTTTCAATATTTCTTGATCTTTGTATCCATTTTGAACTAGTATTTTATTAATAGTCTTCGTCTCTTCCGTTCTAGAATTTTGGTCAGATAAGTGGTAAGAGCGGTATATCAAGGATTTCATAACGCTACGTAATTGACCAGGGTGATGATGCGATAGAGAGTTCAAGTATCTATTCGTATGTGTTGGTTTTCGATAAACTTTGTGTGTAAATTTACCATTAGGAAGTCTTGTTATTAGGGTGTCCAAAAAAGGGAGTGAATTATTTTCTTCAACTTCCATAGTAAATTTGATGTTGTCGTGAATGTTGTTAATGTGTCCAAGAAAATGGTTCAAGTTTCCTTTTCCATGGGGCCAAACTACAAATGTGTCGTCAACATAACGAAACCAACATTTAGGTTTTAAATCTGCAGAATTTAAAGCAGTGGTTTCAAAATGTTCCATATATACATTCGCAAAAGCTGGAGAGAGTGGCGAGCCCATAGGTGCTCCTTGAATTTGCTTGTAGAATTGTCCTTTATATGTAAAATAGGTTGAGTGCATACAGTGGTTTATTAATTTGAGTATATCTTGGTTTATTGAGTGTTTTTCTTCTAGAATTTTCATCGTGTCTTCAATAGGTATTTTGGTGAAAAGTGACGTTATGTCGAAGCTAACTAAAATGTCATTTGGAGCCAAAGGTACCATTTTGAGTTTGTGTAGAAAATCATAAGAGTTTTTGATGTACGATACAGCATTTTCACAAATCGGTTGAATAATTTTTGCTAGATAACGAGCAAGGTCATGAGTCGGAGAATTGAATGCACTGACGATAGGACGTAATGGCCAGTTTTCTTTATGTATTTTTGGGAGTCCGTAGATTTTGGGGATTCTTGAACTCTTCTCTCTTGGAATTAGTTTCTGCTTTGTTTCTTTGTCTAATTTTGTAGAATTAATGATAGATTTTGTTGTTTTTTCTATGTAGGTGGTAGGATTGCACTGATTTTTCTTATATTCTGAAGAAGTTAGCAGTTCAGACATCTTGTGGTGATAGTCTTTAGAGTTGACAATGACAGTAGCGTTTCCTTTGTCAGCGGGTAGTATTAATATTTGGTCGTCCTTTTTGATTTGGTTTAACATTTGGAGGTCTTGTTTGGTGATATTTTGTTTCGGAAGTTTGCAGTTCTGAAGAATGTGTGCTACGTTGAGCCTAATTTCGTCAGCGACCGTAGATTCTGTATCCTTTAAGGCGTATTCTACGTTGGTAATGATGTGCAGCACAATCCATCATCGTCTTTAGCTACACATCATTTAGATACAGGACACCAAATTAACACTAACAATATCCGTTTAATTGCACCTTTATATACCTTACAAGAAAGAATTATTAGAGAAGCAGTTGAAATTGAAAGAAGACCAAACGCCCTCAATAAACGAGATGACACTTCTAGAATACCACAAATTTGGAAGAATCTCATTAAACAAGTTGATTCTACATTTCAACCAACTCCTAATCTTCCAGAAATTTCAAACACTTATGCTACAATTATTCATGACGTCCCCACCTCTGCACCTTCTACATCATGTACTAGACCAACTACCGAAGTCAAACACACTCGTCCAGATTAAATTAAATTAGTTGCCTTGTTTCATATTCTGTACTTTTAAAAAAAAAAAATAGTTACCTTATTTCAATTTCTGTAATTGTCAAATAAATTCTTGACAAAGGGAACAAAGGACGTTCCCGAAACGTTGAATTAATTTGTACGTTTATTTACACAAGTTTCAAAGAAAATATGTCTTATTTAAATATATATATATATATATATATATATATATATATATATATATATATATATATATATATATATATATAATTGACGAATTACTTAAAGCGAAAGTAATAAAGTAAGATCTCTTGTTATAAACCTATTCCTATATTCATTTCATTTCATTGTTACAACGACCATCACTACGGATACTACTACATATCCAGCACTGATTGCAATAGATAAATTTGGTGGGTACCTTCATCATCAAATGACAATAGATAAATTTGGTAAACATATTGCTCAGCATTCTGGTAATCTTCATTATGAAGCTTTCATTTATTTCTCTGGAATAGCCATTAAAAGGAGAATTACTATCCCTACTGGTGTAGTTGACACATATACACTTCCCTATAACGAAGGCACCGTAGTGTATTGCAAGTGGTGTCATCCAGGTCTCGAACTTAACATAAATGATAAAAAGTTTGCGCTTGCTAGCGATGTAATTGGTCACCACATAACAAGGTATGCTGCAATTAAAGTGACTATACCAGAGTTTATACATTTTACAACTGCGACTACCTTCCATAACACAATCCAAAATGATAAAATGAGTAAAGCTGATGTTGTTGAAGAACTGCACAAACCAGCGAGAAGAAATTTTCCGCGGCGTTGTGTGGTACTTAAAGGTTTAAATGATCTGTTTCAAGCTGACTTAGTAGAAATTATGCTCAGGTAAATAAAGGATTTCGATACATTTTAGCAGTAATAAATGTATTTTCTAAATATGTGTGTGCTTATCCCATCAAACGCAAGAATGGTCGCAATGAATAAACTTTTGTCTGGTTTGCAAAGGACACCAAATAAGCATATTATCTAAGGGTTACACACCTAATCGGAGTTACGAAGTCTTTGGAATATCAGCATTGAAACGTTCCAGTCCAATTACCTACACATTACGTGATAGTCGAGATGAAAAGATACAAGGACGTTTCTATGAGCCAGAACTTCAAAGTGTGAAACATACTGATATTCACCTCGTAGAACGTGTAATACGACTTCAAGGAAATATGTCTCTCGTTAAATGGTTAGGTTTTGATAATTCTAACAATTCATGGATTTCTAACGAAGATATTATATAATACGTTCTGTACGATTAATTATATAGACTGTAATATTATTATGCAATAAATAACTCTTTTTATTTTAAATTTTTATTTATATTAATACATACAATACTATACACTACTAAAGCGTTTCACAAACATGTAATCACAATGTTGCTTTTCCAGGGCTGCTGAAATTATTTTGCTACACTATTTTCTTCATAAACCGTGCAGAGTTTCTAGCTAACTGTTCCCATTCTCCTTTTGCTCCCATTTCACTACATCGTGAACTACGTTTTTGAGCTCATTAAAGCGGACCTCCACTTGTAGTGTTGTCATCTATCGAGAAATATGACTCGGTAAATGACATTCTATTACATGTACAAATTGTTCCAAAGATATTTCTCTGAAGTTTTCTATTAATCGCTTACTTAATACAACAAATGCACTCTACACCATCGTCATGCGATTGAAAATATTTCACACACAGACGTATCCTACTACCATACTTATAAACTAGATTATCTAAATAGTCATCACTAAACGTGCTCCGTCCATACACTTTTTCATTAAGCATCAAATTCTAATGATTGAAATTGGCATATTAGGCTTTGCACTACACAACCTCAAGGTCTATCCTACTATTTCATAGGTTACCTACAATTTTTTCAAAGTAATTTCTTCCTTTAATGGTAGGGGTAACTACACATATAGTATCGTATTATTTCCCACATTGTCAGCATGCCTGAAGCCCAGTACAAAATGATTGGGATGCTAAAGAGTGCTACCAACCATTACCACTTTTTAATCTAAGCGCGCGGCGAGCATATGAACTAATACCAAACTGGGTGCAATTTGAAAAAAAGGGACTACTGCCTTCTACGACATTAGAAGCGCTAAAGAATACACATGAAGATGTGCAGTGGAATACTGAATGGTTTGCCAACCTGGATAAACGAATTCGCTACTTCCACCATCATTCCTTCATGGGTAATTTGGGATATTATTCACAGACATTTGCCCTTCATACTCGTTCTCATCTTGCTGGCCATATGCACGTATTTTATGCCTGCTACAAAGCATTGCAACCAAGTGACTACCGAGTTATTGACCACCATACACATATAGATAGGCGGGCCGCAATTTACCACATGCCACACCAAGAACACTGGTGCTCATAGTGTAGAGCACCCCCAATAATGTTGCACGAGGTATATGAAGATGATTCATGCATACTCTGCGGTGAAATGTATTATTTGGACAATTAATTTTTTTATAATGTATCTAATGTATATACTGTATATAATAATTTCCTGTTAGCATCTTACTGTGTTCTACTGTGAGAAGATGTGCGACGTGCCACCAACCTTTTATTATCCTCAATGTTACAATTGTTTCGATAAACGTTTACTTGCGTATAGGACATGGTCTGGAGTTCACTAACTTCCATCGCTTGCAGCAGTAGGGTTCATTTCCATATATTCTGATGATACAGTTGAATGCTTCATGTGTGGAGTTCGAATTAACCGATTGCAGCCATCGGACCCTCCGCAACAGGAACATCTCCGATGGACACCATACTGCACGTACGTTCAATTACTTGCGCCACGTCCACGCAGGTGTAATGATACAGAAGTGGTAAGAATATATTAGCATATCGTTTTCTTTTTTATCTGTGTATTAGTGTTCTAAGTATAGTGTCAAAGAATGGTAAAAAATTACATGAGCAGGCCTTGAAAATAGTTATAAGAGTAGGTAGGGTGCGAAAATGGCCTTAAAAATGTGTAACCTTTTAAAAGCATACGGTACGAATGACCTACATATTTTGCCACCTTGGAAATGTGGGACCTTTGAAAAGTAGCACACACGAATAACCTAGATATTGTATAACCTTGGGCGGGTGGCACATTGAGAATGTAGTGACCTTGAAAATGTGGGACCTCGGAATTGTGGTGTGTTCCAAAAGTCTAAAATCTTACCTACTACAATAGAATTTTGTAAATACCTGGGTCTTCCAAATTAATTTTTGTTTTTGGATTGGAAAGAACCGTACCAGTTTTAAATATTGTTTCTATTTTATGTTTTCTTGATGTTTTACTGATCTTGTCCGTTGTTCCCTTTACATATGATAGTAATATTTTGGTTGTTTGTTCTCCATCCTCTTCTCTGTCTTTCTTCTTCGCTGGTTTAAATGCTCTTTGAATGTCCTTGTTTTATATCCATTTTGTAGTAATGCTGTTTTGATTGTGTTCGTTTTCGCCTTGTGATTTTGCTCGTCTTTTAAGCGTTTGGACCTTGTGACCAAAGTTTGTACCACAGCATTCAGATGTGCCGGATGATGGTGAGACTTGGCATCTATTAGTGTGTACTGCTAGTCTTCTTGTATACAAGCACATCTGAAAATGGGAGTTTTCCGTCTTCTACTTGCATTGTGAATTTAATTTTAGTGTACATTTCGTTCTGTTTCAAAAAGTTATTTAGTTTTCCTCGACCATGTGGCCAAATTATAAATGTGTCATTCACATATCTTAACCACAATTAGGGTTTGTGCCTTCTGGTAGCTGGTATTTTGTTTTTATTAAATCTATAGTCTCCTTCAATGGTGCATTTGTGAATAGTGACACTACATCAAACCTCACTAGTAAGTAGTCACGAGTGTACAATATATCAAAACTGAATGAAATAACTACAAAGGTACTCGCTAAAGGATTGAATTACCACGAAGAATCCCAACGGAAGAAATTATATGCAACGTGGAATCAGTGATTTCAAGCATGGACAACGACACAGCGGAAACCATCCGTCAAGAAGTGATACGGGTAATGAGAAAGGCTCAACCACCGAAGAAGAATTTGACAATGGAGGAATTTCAGGCACTAAAAGCATTAAACAAAATAAAAACATTGCAATATTACCAGCGGACAGAGGCAATGTTACAGTCATTATGAACATGGAGGACTAAACAGAGTAAAAACTTGCTTCAAGACACAGCATACAAACCAATTACAACGTGTCCAACAACTTATTTGGAAAAACAACGTAGGCAAAAATAAAAACATCGACCAGGAGATTCAACTAAAATTAATACCGAGAGAGAAGTCGTCAAAAATTCCGAAGTTTTATGAGCCTCCAAAATCCATAAACCGGATGTACCATTAAGACCATTAGTGAACGCAATAGGATTACCATTACCAATTGTCAAAGTATCTAGCCAAGCAGCTGCAACCGTATGCAGAAAAATCAAAGTCAGGTGAAAAACTCAAACCATTTTGTAAACTTAATAGCAAAGGAAAAAATTGAAGAAGACTACTTACTAGTGAGTTTTGAGTTGAAACATTTACAATTTAGACGCATGGTCGAGAAAAATTAAATAACTTTTAAAACATCTGAACGAAATGCACACTAAAGTTAAATTCATAAAGGAAGTAGAATAAAACGGGAAACTCCTATTTCTAGATGTGGTTGTATATAAGAAGACTAACAGCGTAGGACATATAGTACACAGAAAAACAACGCACCCTAATAGATATTTAAATGCTAAGTCTTACCATCATCCGGCACAACTGCAGGCTGTGGTACAAACTTTAGTCACAAGGTCCAAACGCTTAACAGGCGAGAAAAACGAGAAAAAACACAATTAAAACAGCATTACTACAAAACGGATATAAAAACAGGGACATTTAAAGAGCATTTAAACCAGCGAAGAAGAGGACGGAGAACAAACAACTAAAATATTACTAGTATATGTAGGGAACAACGGACAAGATCAGCAAAATATTAAATTATTATAAAGTTAGATTAAACAAATGAATTAGGTATCTTACTTCAGAAGCAGTAAAATTGTCATCATTTTCTTGTTCTGTTGTTGGAATAAAGCGAGTTATACGTCTTCTTGGAATTCATTTTTTGTGTTATGCTTAGAACTGCATCATCCTATACATATTTTTTAAAATTTATGATGCTGTATGTCATCTTCAGCTTTTCCATTAAATATGTTTTTGTAATCAGTCTTGAATTGATCATTACATATTTTACTGCTTCTTATGGGTATCCACTTTGCTCTTCTAATTGCCCTTACCGTATAATTTGCAATATTTCAGATCGTTTAAACGGGAAACTAAAACATTTCACACTGCATGTTTAGGTACAACACCTGAACTGTGGAGGTTATGAGGAACTCATCCATGAAATTCTTTAATACTGCGTTTATCGGCTAAATTAGAACATCCGTATGCAACACAGCTATTCACCATGGTGTTTTGATTTAATAAATTTCACAATCACTTGCACATATTACTTTATACCTTTCAAACTATGGAAAATACCCGGTTAGAACTTTAAAGGACGTCTGCTCTACTACCGCAACAAGTTAGAAAGCGCATATGCCTTTGTCAGTTAAGCATGGCTTCAACGCCTACAATGCATTGGCATCACCTGTATCCCTTCCAGTTGCGTATAGCGTACAGTTCAATGATTCGTGGCAGCGGCAAGCGCCAGAAATTCCAAAAATCAAAGCGACCTAAAATTATTTGTACCACTAAATATTAATTTGTGAAAACAATACATGATTACCTTACCTTAGTCAGTAAATATTTTGAATCAGCATTCTTAAGAACGCATTTATTTCTTGGGAAGAAAAAGTTCTAGGCTTCTTACTTTTAAAAACTCTGGATTTTCGTTTCAGGAGAGAACGTAACATGGAATATCTACTGATATCAATATCATTTTTATTGATACTGTTCTTAATATCGAATATAAAGACGAGTCATTGCCCTTAAAGTTTCCGACAATTTTGCAAAATATACAAGCAGCACAGTTTCCGAAAATGAGTGTACTTGGTTATCAGCCCTCCCTTCCATGAATTTGCTATAAATTTCTTCATACCTCTTCTCTGATTTTTAGCCTAATAAGGGTGCAGATGTTTGCTCTGCTTGATTTATTATCTCTGGTCGAGTATTTGGAACATTCAAGTCACTTTCTGAATCAGAATTCATAGCGAAACCACAACAAAAACAAACTGAGATAATTTCATAATGACGATACAATGACAGCAGGAAACTGGATATTGGTGAAAATTTGTAGGTTATCTTCGTCTCTAGTGACGAAAGTTAATGTTATGGGATTTTCTCTCACTAAAGACGAAAATCAAGTTTTCGCTGGAGTATGTGGTGACGAAAACTGTTATATGACCTCTTACTGGTTTTTAACAGTGTAATCTTCCTTTACAAGCTTATTCACATCCGAACTGACTATCCTAACCTTTTATCGCTAATTTACTTCAACATTCCTATGTGCCTATTTGTCAAGAAACTTTTTACTATTTATTATTCTACTCCTACAACAAAATGTTTTGCAAAAATCACCAATGTTTACAATGTATGTGTTGCAATTACAACAGTATGTCTCACACAGTAGATGTATTTAACTGTACGCTAAGGTCCTTAATTTCTCAATTACAATATTTGCAAATCAAATACGAACACTTTTCTATACTATGAAGTGGCAGATTTTACATTGTGATATCTTTCAATAAATATTTTTCAGGTATTTTGCTGTTTAGCAAGCCTAAAAAACGTACAACCCATAAAGAAACAGAAACGTACATTATCCGAAAGAAATATAAACGAACAATTTCGTTTGATATTGTTAATTTCTTTCCCAGTGTTCCTCCCTTCGGGGATTGTTTCAACATCATCAACAGCTATGTATCTTGTTAATTGTATTTTACTTGATTTTATGTGCAGTTTCTTAGCCCATAGTCCCAAAATTAGTTCTGAACAATTTTTTTTTTAATTTCAATAATAACAGATATTTTTCGCTACCTTATATAGAATTCTCCAGTTAAACGCTTCTAATTTGTTTAAATCACATAATATCAATATATCTTTCTCCTCCTAAAATAATCTTAAATCTCGTATTAAAGGTAACATTGCTTCGTTTGATAAATCAGGGGCTTATAAACTATTGTGTAGGAATTGTAATAGTTTTCATATAGGCCAATCTGGCAGAAAGTTACCGTGTTGCTGTACGTTTTTCCCACGTTTTTTCTTATTGCTTAGTGTTACTCTAATCTTCAATATGGAACGGTCATTCTTCTTACGTTTCACAATTTCATTTAATTTCTTTTAATTAATATTTAACTTTTCTTACTGGGTTAATTTCAATTTGTAGGTATTTTTACTTTTAGTTTTTACCTTTTACCTGTTTTTGTTTAAGCTTTTAAGCTTTTTTAAAACTATGGAAAAATACGTGCAAAGTTGCTAACAGAAAAAGAACAATATATAAAAGAAAGGAATAAAGCTAAAGATGTAGTGAAATTAGCCAAAAGTAGAACTTGGGAAGAATTCAGAAAAGAAATTGAGGTAAATTATAAACGAAACAAAAAACTCTTTTGGACAATAATTAAACGAATCAAAGGAAAGGTAAAACCCAAAATGAAAAACACTAAAGATAAAATTAATAATAAATTGATCATAAACCAAGAAGCAATAACAGAAATATGAAGGAAGTACTATGAAGGTAATTTTAAGTAGTAGTAGGAAAAGACGGGAATAAGGCTTCAAAAGAAAAGAAGAAGACAAGCCAGTAATAACAGAAGAGTAGGTCAGAGAAGTAATAACAGGGCAGACGCTAGCAGTTTTGCCGCACGCTAGTGGTGGCTGGTATATAAGAGCTGCAGACCCCCGGCCCCCCAAATTAGAAAATAAGTCTTAAACCTAAAATAAGCAAATGTTTGTTGTATAAATTATTTGCCATTGACAAGGAACATAGAAACGTGCATCAAATGAAACGCGCGATGTTGAAGGTGGCACAGTTTCCCAGCGTAGTAAACGATCTGTCTCCGCGACCTAGATCAATAAACTTAGCAGGGCGATACAGTGCTAGTCTACGCTTCAATCTGATCTCTCCTCTCACGTCGCGACCCCCGTGCCTGTGAATTTAAGAGCGTTGTTTTAACGCGAATGTGTTCTGTATTTTGTTACCGAGCTGGTAGCGTAGTGGTGATACAACCTGCTTGGCATTCGGGCGGTAATGGGTTCGATTCCTGTTACCGTCTACCTTGTATAAGTTTTTTTCAGGGGATTTTCCTCATACACATGTAGCGGCATGGTCACTGCGTATTTGCGCACCATGTGCGGCTACTTAGGTGAATGTTGGGGTAGAATCTTCCCCCTCAGAACCCTAATTCTGTTCCTTCCGATCCTATCCTAACCACACCCACCCTTAATCCCACCACGCATATATACGTAATGTATGTATGTATGCTGGGAATCCGTGTTTGTGGCTGAAGAAGCTCGAGCAGCCCACCCTCCCCTTGGGGAGTTAATGAAATACGTGGTCTTTTCCTTTTTTTTTCTTGTATTTTATGCAGTCGTGACCACAGAATTGTTACTTGTGATTCGATATTGACGATTTGTTCGCTGACGTATCCGTATCGCGTTTTCTCTAAAATTTTCGCGTTATATTTGTTTTCTTCTTTAATGTTTGTATTAGAAACGGATGTTATCAAATATTTCCCTCATGTATAATTTACTCCTATACAGCAATGCAACTTCGTTGGGATTACACCGATAACCCCATTGAACGTTATGAATTACAGCGGTAATTCAACTGCAATGACGTTATACTCAACTACCATAGTAACAGAGCTATTCTTGTCATGAACAAGACGCATTTGTCAAACACTGACAGCCACGTTAAAAAATTCAAGTTACGTTGAAACGATTTCGTAAAATTTCGTAAGAAACCATTGATAGCAATATTGAAAAGGGTGTTCCGAAGAATACAGTGAAAAATCAGGCATTTATTTGGACGCAAGTATTGTTCCTTCGTCGTTTTTTAAATTTAAATTTTTAATTAATTAAATAAAGGTTTTGTTCATTTATTAAATTTTGTAACTTTTTTACATAATTAACTAAAGTTTTAAATTATTATAAGTACAGGTCGTAGGTTCAAATCCTACTCGAGGTAAACTTTTTATTTATGTATTTAATAAAATCAATAACATATATTCTATTTTATATATCCTTATAGATTTTATCGTACTTTGTTCTTTGCTTATGCACATTATTATTTTTTTCTACATTTATTACATTCCAACCTACATATGTAGGTATAGAAGGTTATTCAATCGACTTTTTTATCACTATCGCTAAATCGACTTATTAGTTAATTTTACAACTTTTGGCCAAGTTTCGCCAAGATCGGCCATCATGGCTGGATGTCTCTGTGTGGATATATGTTAGTATCCACGATAACTCTAGAACGAAAATACCTACATGCTTAAAATTTTGTATTTAAGCTTGTTTTCATTTGGCTTGGAGCTGCATATTACAAAGATATACAAATAACTAGATATAGAACTTAAACATATCGATTAATTATGTTCTAAGCAATTTTTTTATGATGCGTAATATAGCGGCAAATAGGTGGAATTTAAGCGTTAGTTCAAATTTTTTCATTATCTGAACAAAGATTAACTTTATAAGAAAAAGTGTATTTTTTAAAGAAAATTTAATTTTACATAAATATTCTTTACAAACTTTTTTTAATGTAAAGCCAAATAAATGTAAAAATTAAATAAATATGATTGAAAATGCTGAATCTGTATTATCGATGTTTTTATAGAAGCGGGCAGTTTTAGAATTTTTTTTACGTTAACATGCATTTATGTCTATTAATCTCTATCTGACAAAATTTTAAACATCGTGCTGACATAGATTATTGTGTTTGGTTTTATAATGTTGCCTGTGTTCGTTATGAACGTATAAAAAAGGTTGCATAGTTATACTTGCACGCGTGGTATTCGGTAAAATATATCCAGAATAGATATATATATATATATATATATATATATATATATATATATATATATATATATATATATATATATATATAGAGAGAGAGAGAGAGAGAGAGAGAGATGGTTAGAAATAATCATAATACAGGGGCTAGAGTTGTCAAGCTTATATTCTTTATAGTGTGCAAATTTAATTAGATTTGAGAATGTATACAGTTCATTTTAATAAGAAAATTAGTAGACGAGAGGGAAAATATGGTTTTAATTTTACAAAACAGGCTTTGTGGGATGTGCACGAGTTTGTTTTATTCATAAAAGCAATTGAGCTATACCAGCAGCATGTGAGGAAAGTCAAAACGATTGATATTTGTGGGTACGATTAGTTTCGGTGAACATATTTCAGTAATTTTACAGTTAATCAATATATTTATGCAGATTAAACACTTTACAGGTATTAAATCACATGATGTAGGTTAATTCTAAAATGTAGAACATGTATAGATATAGGTACAATGCAGGAACTATATCAATTTTAAAAAAGGGTTATGGTGCGAACACTGTATATTTGTATTTCACAGACAAAGTGTATAAAAAGTGCAGGAGAAGTGGTAGTGATGTAGAAACTTTGATAAGTATATGAACAACATTTCTACAATGTGATATTTAATAAAAAATTACATTTTATATACAAAATTTACATAAATGTGTTAAACAATATGGAATTTTGATATGACAGAATTCACATTTCAAGTGATTTAAACGTTTCAAACGCAAGTTACAAGTAAAAATACATTAAGTTAGGTTAAGTACTATATTTAAGAATTTTTAAAAATTTTAGTGTTCTTAGGTTAAGTTTAAAATGAATTATAATAGCACATATTAGTATGTTTCCCTCGCTTTCGTTAAGAAATTTACAATATACAAGTAATATGAACATAAATTTAGAAAAGTTGGGTTAACTACCTAAAATTTATGTACAAAATGGAATTTCTGTTAAAATTAAGTTAAATGATTTGAAATAATTGTATTCTGATATAGTTTTTCATGTAGATTCCGAATATGTAATTAGTTTAGGTGTAAAATATAGATTTTGTTAGATATAGGTAAATTTAGATTATAATTTGTTAAAATGCAAAGCTTCGAAGCGAAATAGGGCTTGTGGGGTGTCTTTTTATGCGGACTCTTGCCCTGATTCCAAATCTGTATTCAAAAAGCAAATTCGACTTGTTATAAAAAAGTTATAGCATATTTTGTATTTTAGTTAAGTTAACAATTTTGTTTAGACCAATCAGATGCTTGGATTTTTTGTATGTAATGTAGAAAAAAAGTTGACAATTTGGTATCCAAGTGAAAAGTATAAAAGGAGTTGCTTTTGATTTTGCTCTCTATGTTCTCTATATTTTCTGTTTTTTTTTTGTGACTAATAAGTCACAGTGTTTAATAGTGTTGGTGTTTAACGAGTAAGTTACAAGTTTCGTTTACATTTTCGGTTTTTGAAACGCGATCAACGTAGAATAGAGATCTTAGAAACAATTGTTTTAACCTATAACAAAATTTAAAAATTAGGTTACCGATTATGTGTCGATTATAATATAATTGTTTCAAATTTGAATTCGTGTTCAAATATCGGTTGATGTGGTTTTTTTTATGTGAATAGATTCATGCAATTATTTTGGATTTGATGTTTATTTTTCTTGGAAGTGACGCAGAGTAGTAAATAAACTGAATTCCATAACGGCATCTAAAATAAAAGTGCAATCAATTAAAATTTATATGCAAATAAAACATAATTTTAAATCCGAAAAATTTTGTAAATATTTAAACCGACATCTAAACATACAATTAAAGATAAAGTGCTTATTGAAAAATATTTGAGCAATAGTACGTTACATTATATTTACCACGAGGAAGAGTCGTTCATCTGTAATTTGGATTTCGATGAAGTACACAAATTAAGCAGCACCATTGTGAATAGCAAAGCAGTGTCATCATCACATTCGAAGAAGTCTACGTCCAATATTTTAATATGGAACCAGCTTAATGAAGACATCCTTTGGAAAATGCAGCAACACATGTGAGTGAAATTTTACTATCATAACCCATTATTGCATTGATTAATTTTTTTGATACCTGTATTTTGTGCGACAGCATGTTATAAATATCTGTAAAGTGAATGAATCGGTGTAATTATCAACATTATAATTTTATTTTGAACAAGGCAAAATTGTATCCACATTTTGAAGATCATTTCTTCAAATTTTTGACAGGCTGCATTTAATCAAGTCAGTTAGAACGCAACGCATGCGTTATTGTGCAGATTCAACTAAAGTCTGTTTCACACAGAAACCATTTAGTATAAATTACAAGTTATTTCACGTAAACATTTCCATGTGTATAATAAAATTTTCTATGATTACCCGTTTACTGTATAAATGCAATTATAATAATTTAATTGATTTAGAAGGTTAACAGTTATTAATGATTTTAAGTTGCCAACAATCAAAGTAATAAGTACAAATTGAACCCTATCCCCAATCAATATGGGATACTGAACTGAGCTAGTTCCGGAAGAAAAATAAATTAAATATTTTAAACAAATAATATTAATTAAATATTTTTTCAACTTTTTGTCTTCGACGTTTTCACCAATCTATAACTAAAATAAATATACAGTACAATAATATATATATATATATATATATATATATATATATATATATATATATATATATATATAGCTTTCGTAAATTTATTACCTTTGTCAACCAATCTACAAGAAGTTATGCGTTGATAATACATATAAATTAAGATAAGATAATAACTTACGATCGTGGATACAGTTAAAAACATTGAAGCAGCATTTTTATTTTAAACTAGCCCCACAACCTTGGCTGCTACCCACTAAATCTTTCTTATTGTTTTTAACTTAATCAGCCACGATTAACAACTTTGATTATATATATATATATATATATATATATATATATATTGTACTGTATATTTATTTTAGTTACAGATTGTCGAAAATTTATTTTTCTACCGAACTAGCTCAAATCAGTATCTCATATTGGGGATAGGGTTCAATTGTATTTAAACTTTGATTGTTGACAACATAAATTCATTAATAACATTTAACCTTCTAAATCAATTAAATTATTATAATTGCATTTATATAATAAACGGGTAATCAGAAAATTTTATTATACACATGGAAATGTTTGCGTCAAATAACTTGTAATTTATACTAAAGGGTTTCTGAGTGAAACATACTTTAGTTGAATCTGCACAATAACGCATGCGTTGCGTTCTAACTGACTTGAATAAATGCAGCCTGTCAAAAATTTCAATAAATGATCTTCAAAATGTGAGTACAATTTTGTTTTGTTCAAAATAAAATTATAATGTTGATAATTACACCGATTCATTCACTTTACAGATATGCTGTCGCACAAACATCTATACATAATCAATAAAACAAAAATACAGGATATCAAAAAAAATAATCAATGCAATAATGGGTTATGATAGTAAAATTTCCCCCACATGTGTTGCTGCATTTTCCAAAGGATGTCTTCATTAAGCTGGTTCCATATTAAAATATTGGACGTAGACTTCTTCGAATGTGATGATGACACTGCTTTGCTATTCACAATGGTGCTGCTTAATTTTTCGTACTTCATCCAAATCCAAATTACAGATGAACGACTCTTCCTCGTGGTAAATATAATGTAACGTAATATTGCTCAAATATTTTTCAATAAGCACTTTATCTTTAATTGTATGTTTAGATGTCGGTTTAAATATTTACAAAATTTTTCGGATTTAAAATTATGTTTTATTTGCATATAAATTTTAATTGATTGCACTTTTATTTTAGATGCCGTTATGGAATTCAGTTTATTTACTACTCTGCGTCACTTCCAAGAAAAATAAACATCAAATCCAAAATAATTGCATGAATTTATTCACATAAAAAAAACACAACCGATATTTGAACACGAATTCAAATTTGAAACAATTATATTATAATCGACACTTATAATCGGTAACCTAATTTTTAAATTTTATTATAGGTTAAAACAATTGTTTCTAAGATCTCTATTCTACGTTGATCGCGTTTCAAAAACCGAAAATGTAAACGAAACTTGTAACTTACTCGTTAAACATCAACACTATGACTTATTAGTCACAAAACAAATAGAAAACATAGAGAACATAGAGAGCAAGAAATCAGAAGCAATTCCTTTCATACTTTTCACTTGGATACCAAATTGTCAACTTTTTTTCTACATTACATACAAAAAATCCAAGCATCTGATTGGTCTAAACAAAATTGTTAACTTAACTAAAATACAAAATATGCTATAACTTTTTATAACAAGTCGAATTTGCTTTTGAATACAGATTTGGAATCAGCAAGATTCCGCATAAAGAGACACCGCAAGCCCTATTTCGCTTCGAAGCTTTGCATTTTGACAAATTATAATCTAAATTTACCTATATCTAACAAAATATATATTCTACACATAAACTAATTACATATTCGGAATCTACATGAAAAACAATATCCGAATACAATTATTTCAAATCATTTAACTTAATTTTAACAGAAATTCCAATTTAATATTTAAATTTTAGGTAGTTAACCCAACTTTTCTAAATTTTATGTTCATATTACTTGTATATTGTAAATTTTTTTTATGAAAACGAGGGAAACCTACTAATATGTGCTGTTATAATTTATTTTAAACTTATCATAAAAACACTAAAATTTTGCAAAATTCTTAAATATAGTACTTAACCTAACTTAATGCATTTTTACTTGTAACTTGCGTTTAAAACGTCTAAATCACTTGAAATGTTAATTTATCATGTTCTTATAACTGTCTTTAACACAAATACTGTTTACTTTTAGTCCATAGTTCATAACTGTGTCATATCAAAATTCCATATTGGTTAACACATTTATGTAAATTTTGTACACAAAATGTATTTTTATATTAAATATCACAATGTAGAAATGTTGTTCAAGTTTTTATCAATGTTTCTACATCATTACCACTCCTGCATTTTTTATACACTTTGTCTGTGAAATATAAATATACAGTGTTCGCACCATAACCCTTTTTTGAAATTTATATAGTTCCTGCATTGTACCTATATCTATACATGTTCTACATTGTAGAATTAACCTACATCATGTGATTACTACCTGTAAAGTGTTTAAACTGCATAAATATTTTGATTAAACTGTAAAATACTGAAATATGTTCACCGAAACTAATCGTACCCACAAATATCAATCGTTTTGACCTTCCTCACATGCTGCTGGTATTGCTCAATTGCTTTTATGAATAAAACAAACTCGTGCACATCCCACAAAGCCTGTTTTGTAAAATTAAAACCATATTTTCCCTCTCGTCTACTAATTTTCTTATTAAAATGAACTGTATACATTCTCAAATCTAATTGACAACTCTAGCCCCTGTATTATGCTTATTTCTAACCATCTCAAAATATATATATATATATATATATATATATATATATATGTGTGTGTGTGTGTGTGTGCGTGTGTGTGTGCGCACGCGTGTGTGTGTGTGTATGTATGTGTGTGTGTGTGTGTGTGTCAAACGGGTACTTCGGGGACGAATGAGCACTTTGTGGACGGTCCTCAATGATCCCGGCCTCAAAGTAACCGATCGTTCACAATACTTTTATCATTTTTGGTTGTCATTGTATCATGCAGTTGGTGACGTTTATATGACTAATTTATTTTGACCAATAAATGGTTTATTTAGTTTGTAATACATTTCTTTATATTTTACATATTTCATTAAGTTTTTGTGTGTAACGAGTGCTATACAGGGTCAGTTAAGACTGACGTGACGGCGTTTTAAGAGAAAACTAGATATATTTGGTTATTTTTGTGGCTGGGACATTGTGTAGGTCCATTAAGGCTACATTTTTAAAATAATTTCAAATATACGAGATGCTTAAAAAAGAGTAGCATATCAAAGTTATGTTTTTTAAAAATGGAATGACCGATATTTTATCACATTTTTGAATTGAGTATGAAAAATTTATTTCTTTATTTTGTTTTTTTTAAATTAACAAGATTTTGGAAAAAAATTAATTGTTACCAAACGAAACTAATTTTGTCAAAACTGCTTCAGGATTTATTTGCCAATTTAATTGCGAAAAATACTATACTGGGTGTTTAGATTTTTCGGTTGTATTATTAATACATTCAAACTATAACATCTTCCTTATCTCAAATGGAACACCCTATATAGTTTAGATCTGTCATATGACCAATTCAATGATCTTCTAAACTTTCACGTTTCAAAGTTTATGAGGTAATTTTGAAATTTAAGGTTGTTTATGGGGCTTACAGGACGTAAATATTTTTACAAATAATATTTGTCAATCATTTTTTGAATCGAGTAATTAGCAAAGATATTTCTTATTTTGTCTGTATGTGTACACATAGTTAGTACGCAGTAATTTTTAATTAAAATATTACTTATCAAAATATGTATATTGTAATGACAAAAAACGATGCTGCCAAGCTGAATTCTAATCTAGTGTGCTATTGTCAAATTGACAAGTATTATTAATTAATAGTATGTCAATATAATTGGGTATTAATTATTGCATTGTGTGGTGAATATCAAATAGTTTTTTTAAGTTAAAATGGTTTATTCGAAGCAGGAAAAAAATTATATGGTTTTAACTATTGGTGAATGTTATGGAAATTGTTTATTGGCTTCAAGGGTCGACGCAGCAAGATATCCCAACCGCATTCATCCAAATAAAAAAGTACTAAAGAGATTGTTGCAAACATTTTGTGGGACAGGAAGCGTTGCTTGCCTAAAACAGGAAAAATCAAAAGTGGTTACCAATAACGAAAATAACGAACTTTTAGTGTTAGGTTCCGTGGTTGATAATCCAAATACCAGTACTGGAATAATTGCGAGAAAAACAGGCATTAGTCAATCAAGCGTTTCCAGAGTTTTAAGGAAACACAAATACCACCCATATCTGTGTGCCATATTTCTTCGACGGCACTTTAAATGGTCACAAATTCTTAAACTTTTTAAAAAACGACTTTTGGCTACAATTATGGTTGTGATTTATGGTTACAATTAGATGGTGCCATTGCACATTTTTCACGACGTGTAAGGGAATATTTAGACCGAAAATTTCATAACAAATGCATCGGAAGAGGTGACCCAATTAACTGGGCTCCTAGATCTTTAGACCTCACTCCGATGGATTTCTTTTTATGGGGATATATTAAAAATGTAATGTATGCTACTCCTCCTACTACTGCAGAAGGCATGATAGACCGAATTATAAATGCATTTGGAACTCCTGTTATGTTGCAAAATGTAAGACGTTCGCTTGAAGATAGAACTCTGTATTGAAAAAAAAAGTTATAGTAGTTATGTTAAATTTAAGAATAATTTTATTTAATATATTCGTGATATTGTTAAATATTGTTGAATAACTTTGAAACATGTATAACACCCTTTTTATAAGTAAGGGAATTATAGAAAAGAAAATTTTAATTTGTTTAAATTTTGTATACCCTTTTAATTCTTTATGTTCAATTCGGAAACGGGTGGTGAGTTTAACCCAGTTTACAACAACCTCAACTTAAACGGGCATTTATTGTATAAATTAATATGTTAAAACAAAATAAATAAAAACTGTACTTTAAAACTTAACTAAAAGAATATATATTTGAAACTTTTTCTGCTTCTCTGGATTAGCCAACTCTGGACGCTGGTGTATGATGGGTTGCTGCTCTACAGGTCTCGAAATGGTATTGTAATTATAAGAATTAATAGTTTATTTACCCCCAACGTTTTCTCTCTAATAAACGGGGGTTGTTTATTAGCGCTCGCTGTTAATTAACAGTGGAATAAGTATTGTAAATTATTAATTACAATTTTTGAATGAAAGAAAAGAAATTTATTATAGGTGGATTGGTTACCGGCCTGATATTGCAGAATGGCTGACGTTGTTTATCAGTGTTTAAAACATAAACTTGTAATCTTTATTAAATTAGGGGTCTTGGTTAGTAGTGATATGGTAATTCTATCTTTACCCCTATGCCTTAAGGGCCTGGATCTAGATATGAAAGAAGGGGTTATGCTTTGGTAAAAATGATCGAAGTCAATACGGTCGATTTTCCTTTACAGGTGAGTGTTGATAAATTTTGAATGTTAACTTCTTTATATGGAAAGATTTAATTCGTAATTAATGGATTATTTGGGCCTTAGAATGATATTTTGAAATGGTAACACTCTTTAACTCGGCTTAATTAAGCTTCGTTAAGTAAAATGTAAGAACTTTTAATTGTGAAAATCGTAATAATTTGCATTCAACGGAAAGCTCAAAGATTGTATTTAAAATGGTGAAATTTTTGCACGTGTTTTAATATAATGGAATTTTACCCATTTGGTTTTCTTTATGAATACAATGTAATTTTTATTATCTTTTACTCTTCTTTGTGACTATAATGCACATTTTATTATAATATCAAAATTGATTATAGAAATCTTGACTCTATTCAGGATTTGTTGATAATGTAAATTAAACAGGATTTTATATAAAAATAATGAAACTTAATCAGGAATTAAAATAGGAAAATAAAAATGGTTTTCTGGTATAATTACAGGAAATGAATTGATATCTGTTTGTGAGTTTTTGTAACGTGTAGTTTGTATAAAAAATCAGGTTATGGAGCGTCTTTGGCTTTCGCCTAGAAGCTGGGGGAGTCGAACTAAACGGTTTTGCACCGGTGAGTTCGGGGAAAATAGTGTTTCGGTTGGTGTCAGCGGCTCGTCGCCGTTAACGGGTTGGAATTGAGTCTACTCTACGTCACTTGAGTAACGCTTGTAGGGGAGGTTTAACAACAAAACCAAACGCACGGTTCTAAAACCTGCGAAGATGTTTGTATGTTAAGGTACCAGGAAGCGGCGTGTAATTTGAGTGTATGTATCGTTCCCAAGGTTTTACACAAGGAGACGAATGAACGTGTACTGTGTGTGTATTCAGGTGTAAAAGGAGCTGGTGGTTGGTTTGTTTTTCAATTTATAAGAAAGGATCAGGTCTGGTTTTCTCTAGGAGAAGTGGATCAGGTGGTTTTCTCTAGGAGAAGTGGATCAGGTCTGCTTTTCTCTAGGAGAAGTGGATCTCTAGGAGTAGTGGATCAGGTCTGGTTTTCTCTAGGAGAAGTGGAGCAGGTCTGGTTTTCTCTAGGAGAAGTGGATCAGGTCTGGTTTTCTCTAGGAGAAGTGGATCAGGTCTGGTTTTCTCTAGGAGAAGTGGATCAGGTCTGCGGGCGTTTTTATAGGGATTGTGTTAGGTGGAAGGAGAATTATTACAAATTTTGGTTAGATTTTGGTGGGAAAGGTGCGCAATTGACGGAATTTGAACATTATCGGAATGCAATTGCGGGATAATAGGATTTAATTAAGGGAAGTTAATTAAGGTAAGGATCTGGATCGTTACACGTGAAGGTTTAGGTATAGGATACCTTAGTACTTTTTGGAAGATTATTGAATTGGTCACATGGCAGGTCTAAAATATACATGGTGTTCCATTTGAAATACGGAAGATATTATAGTTTGAATGTATTAACAATACAACCGAAAAATCTGAAACCCAGTATAGCATTTTTCGCAATTAAATTGACAAATAGATCAACGAAACAATCTATTTTCGAGATCCTGAAGCAGTTTTGACGAAGTTAGTTTCGTTTGGTAACAATTAATTTTTTTCCAAAACCTTGCAATTTAAGAAAAATCAAAATAAGTCGACACGCTCTATATTTAGGTATAGGGAGCCCTAACGAAAGTCTATCTTACTTTTCATACTTAATACTTAAAATATAGCGCATTCCATTTAAAAAAAAACAAAACTAGGATATTCCACTCTTTTTGAAGCACCCTGTATATTTGAATTTTTTTAAAAATGTATCCTTAATATCTCAGCCACAAAAATTAAAAAATATATTTAGTTTTCTTTTAAAACTCCGTCGCGTCAGTCGTGACTCACCCTGTATATATATATATATATATATATATATATATATATATATATATATATATATAGGGTGAGTCACGACTGAGGACGAGAGAAAACTAGATATATTTTTTAGTTTGGGCCGAGATTATCGGAGACAGTCTTATTGGACCCCACATTTTTAATGGGCACTTAAATTCCGAAATATACAAACAATTCTTGGAAGAAGATTTACCAGCATTGCTTGTATTATTGTCTTCTCTCATCGTGTATCCCAAGTAGGTGAATTCGTTTACCTGGTATGTTTCATCTTCCCTCCATTTCTACTCATACTTTTTCCTCCCCCTTTTGTCAATATCATTACCTTAGTCTTGTTCCCATTTATTTCCAATTTTTTTCTTTACAAATACCTGTCCATCGTTTTAGCATCCCCTTCATTTCTTTTTCTTCCTTCGTTATTATCACTACGCCAGCAGCGTATGCCAGCGACCACACTTTCCTGTTCCCCACCACCGTACCTCCTTCTTGTTGCTCACTTATAATGTCTCCTGTAGGTCTCTTGTGTGTACCGCGAACAAATCTTTACTTAATTCCCCATTCACACTCACCCTATTCCTCGTTTTTTCGTATATTCCTACCATCCTTTCTATTAGTCTTACGATTATCTTCTTTTTTCTCAAGTATTCCCACAGCTTTTACCTGTTTCCCCCATCAAATGCAGATACTAGGTTTACATCCTGCCTGTCCATCTGGTATAGAATTTTTCTTGTTTCCTTCTTCAACCTTTCTTCCACTACAGTCGCATATATTTTGTATGCCATGTTTAGTAGTGTGATTCCTCTGTAATTTGTCAACGTTGAATTAATTTTTACGTTTATTTACACAAGTTTCAAAGAAAACAATGTCTTATTTAAACATGTATGTATATATACTATATATATATATATATATATATATATATATATATATATATATATATATATATATATATATATATATATATATATATATATATTGAGATGGTTAGATATAAGTTTAAGACAGAGATTAGAGTGTATAAGCTTGTATTTCTTATTTTGGGCAATTTGAGGTAAATTACAGTATATTTACACTGCATTTTATTAAGTAATATAGTAAACGAGTGAAAGAAATTGATTTTGATTTGATGAAACAGGTTTGGTGAAATTTGCACAAGTTTGTTTAATCATAAAAAGCATTGTGCTATGTAAGGAGCATGTCAGGAAGGTCAGATGAAGTTATATTTGTAAGGACGATTAAGTTCGTAGAACATATATCATTAAATTTACAGTTTATATAAAGTATTTTGGCATTTTAGAACCTTTACAGATGTTTATCACACAGTTTAGATTTATAATTATAATTAGAACATGTATCGAGTTAGATAAAATGCAGGAAAGATTTAAAATCTTAAGAAAGGGTTATTGTGCGGACATGGTTTAATTTTTACTCACAAAATTAGTGTACAAAAAAATGCAACAGAAGAAGTAGTGCATTATTAACATTAAAGACGATATATACAACAATTTTACATATGGATATTTTACATACAAATACTTTTTGTGCAAAATTTTTGAAGAAGTGTGTTAAACAATATGGATTGTTGAGTTGAGAAAGATGTAGACAGTACAATAAAAGTGAACATTGGTGGTGTTGAAACAGTTTTAACAAATTATTAGAGTAACATTTCAAGTAATTTGGACGTTAGAAACGAAAATTATATGTATATTTGTATAAAGTTAGGTTAAGTTTTAATTTTAAGGTTTTTGCAAATTTATAGTTTTTATAGAATAGTTTGAGCATAGAATAAGTTATTAGAGCAAATAATAGGAGGTTTCCCTCATTTGCATGTAGAAATTTACTTTGTACAAGCTATTTAAATATAAAATTATGAAAATGGGGTTAACTACATAAATTTCCTATATGAAAAAGAATTTTCCTTTAAAATTAAGATATTTGAGTTTAAATAAATGTTTTCTAGTTCAGTTTTTCGTGTAGATCACGAATATGTATTTAATTTAAGTGTAGAATCTAAGGTTTTTTAGATATAAGTAAATTTAGTTTAGAATATGTCAAATCGTACATTTTTGAACCAATATATGGCTCGTGCGGTATCATTTTGTGCGGAATTATGCACAGATTCCACTTCTGTTTTCCAAATGTAAATCAGAAGTATATTAAGAAAGTTATCGCATAATTTGTATTTTAGTCAAGTTTTCAAATTTGTTTTAACCAATCGGAAGCTAAGTTACTTCATTTGTATTGTAAGAAAAAATTGAAATTTTTGTAGCTAACAGGAAAGTATATAAGGAATTGATTCTGAATTCCTCGCTATCTACCAATCTCTCTTCCAATTGTTCTTAATTTTTAAATTTTCTGACAAAAGTCAAAGTGTTGTGTTTTGTGATAACATGTAAGTTTCAATTTACGTTACTATCGAAAATTTTGAAACGCGGTTAGTGAAGAGCCGAGAAATCAGAAACAATTGTTCTTAACCTACGATCATATATAAAGTTAGGTTACCGATAATTTTCTATAATAATAAAAGTTTGTTTCGATTCAAGTTTAACGCATTCAAAATTAGGTTGATGTGTTTTTGTTTTTTTTTGTTTGTCGTAAATAAAATTATTCACTTTTTCTGAATTGATGTTTATTTTTCTGGTGCGACATATAATAATAATAAACGATATTCCATATCGGGATCTAAAACAAAAAGTGAATCAGAATGAAAATTTTACGAACTTTAAAACAAAATTCTTAAATCGAAAATTTTACAAACATTTTAAACAACATTTAAATAAAATGTAATTTATAAATACAGTGCTTAGTTGAAGTTATTTAAGCATTTATAAGCAACACCACGATTACCAAAAAAGAAAAGTCGTCATTCAACTAGGTGTACGGTGGTTGAATATTCGAAATATATGCAGCAACGATTTGAACAGCGAACCAGTAACATCGACTTCATATGGGAAGGAGCCTACTCAAGTTGTATATGGAACCAGCCAAATGGAGACATCTTTTGGAAATATGCCGATACACATGTGAGTCGATTTGTAATAACCCTTAAATTTGTATCCATTATTTTTGTAATTTCCTGCATTTGTGTTTCATGTATATGTGTATATGTTTATATAATAACGGTGTAAACATCTGTAAAGTAATTGAACCTTTATTATTCTTTCAACATTTCAATTTCAATTTTAAATTTATTAAACTCACATTTTTAAGAATTTTTCATTTGACAATTTTAACAGACAGCTATTTATTTCAGTTAAGACGCTACGCATGCGTCTTTGTGCAAATTTTATTAAGGGCTATTTCACATACGATCTCTTTATTATAATTTTAAATTCATATAAAAAAATTAAATTAATATATCAAAGTGTAAAATTATATTTATTTCTTATGTCAACAAATCTAATTGAACTCTATCCCCGATTATGAGATGTATGAGCTAGTTCGGTGCATAACATAACAATTTAATAATTATAAAAGGATTTCTATCCCCTATATAAGTTAATTTAATTGATATTTACTTTAGAGATATTTATACATCCCAATATATATATATATATATATATATATATATATATATATTGAGATGTTTAGATAAGAGGAAGACAGGGATTGAGTAGTTTAAACTAGTAATTTCTTTTAAAAAAGGGTGATTTAGAGCATGATACATGTGCGAGACATTAAATTGATGTAATTTGGTTCACGATGATAAGAAAGTGGATTTGTTTTGGGTAAAACAACCGTAACAAAGTTTATACATTTTGGTTTAATCATAAAAAGCATTGTGCTACTTACAAAAATGTCAGAAATGTTAAATAAACTTATTTTCGTAAATTCAATTCAGTACTTTAGTTTGTTTGAATAAATTTTAGTTTATCGAAAGTATTTTGACATGTGAATATTTTACAGGTGTTTAACACATAGTGTAAAGTTAGATTTATATTAGGAACATTGTATAAGTAGATTAGAGTGCAGGAAATATGGTAAAAGTTAAGAAAGGGTTGTATTACGAACTTAAAATGATTATAACTTACTTATTTATGGAAGCGAATGTGTGACAAACATAGTGATGCATTTTAAATATTAAGAACAGTGCATAGAATATATTGACTCAAAGATATTTACATGCAGATACATTTTTATGGTAGAATTTTATAAAAGTGTGTTAAATGAGGTGACTTCTTATAGTGACATAAAATTATACATTGCAAGAAAGATGAACAACAAATATAATAAAGACAGTTATTACAAATAGTTTAGATAACATTTTGTGTTACTTGAACGTTTTTAAAAGATAAATATTTATATTTTTAGAATTAAGTTAGGTTATGTCTTAAATTTAATGTTTTTTCACAAATTTATAGTTTTTAGTTTAAATTAGGCTCAAAATGAATTGTTAAAGTGAATGATATGAAGTTTTCCTCATGTTTACATAGTAATTTACTTGGTACAATGCATTTCAACGCAAACATTATTGAAATGGGGTTGAGTATACAATTTTATAAAATTCCTTTAAATTTAAGATTTTGGACATTAAATGTGTGTTTTTAGATGTAAAATGTTGTCAGGATTACAAATATGTAATTAATTTAAGTGTAATTTGTAAGATTAGTTAGATATAAGCAATTTTAGTTTACATTAGGTCATTTTGCAAAATATTTAAAAGAACCATATCGAGTTGGATGTCTATTTGTGCGTAATTTTACACAGAATTCAATTCTGTTATTAAAATTTAAATCCATAATTGTATAAGAAAGTTATTGCTAAAATTCTAATTTAGTCAAGTTTTTGAATAATTTTGGACCAATCAGAAACATAGTTACAGTATTGAAATTTCTAAAAAAAATTGAAGATGTGGTAACCAACAATAGGGTATAAAAGGAATTGCCCTTGATCAGACTCTCTCTCTATAATTAGCTAGCTGTTTGAAAAAGTTAAAATAGTGCAGTGTTTTTGTGCATCAAGTAAGTTAAATAACCTCAATAATTATCGGGAAGATTTTAAATAAACGGAGAGACGAGAAATCAGGCGTAACTGTTTTTAAACCGACAATCGTTTTAAAAATAAAGTTAGGTTACCGATACCTGTATACTTTCGTAAAGTTCATTACGAATAATTTTCTTACTTGTTACGATTTATGTTTAACGTTTTAAAATTCTTTTGTTGAAGTTGAATATTCGTTACGTTTTGCCAAAATAAATTTATAATCATTTTTCTTCAATCGAGTTTTATTTTCTGCTGCGATCTTTTAAATAAGTTATATTTGAACTGGAGCCTAAAAATAAAGTGACTTTAACTTAAACCTTTTACAATTATTAAATATTATTTAAACGATAAACTTGAAAAGCACTAATACATTTAAATAATATCTCCGAATAAAAATTTGTGGTTGGCTGAAGCCGTAAAGCTGAGCAATATTAGCTTTTACCGAAGCAAAGTGAACAACAACCTGAGAACCAGTCCGCAGCTAGTGGGTTAATGGTAGCAGTGAACTTCGTATTTAAGAATTTTGATATTTTTGGAAAGTGCCTGCAACTATTTGGAACCAGCTGTATGAAGACATCTGTTTGCTGTTTGGGAATATGCACATTTGAGTTAATTTTGATCATAACCCTATCTATTTTGTTCTTATTTGTGTGATTTCCTGCTATTATTATTAGTTGTATGTATAGGTGTAAATGTTTATGTAATACTTGTGTAAGCGCCTGCAAAATAAGCAAAATTTTAGTTTATTTCCAAATTTTAAATTTCAATTATCCAGTTATAAACACAAATTCAACAAGTCATTACTTAATAATTCTGATATTTTTGACAATTGTATTCAGAAATTTTATAACGCATGCGTTGTAGTATAAATTTTGTTCTGATATATTTTTCATATAGGATATTTTTTATTAAATGCAATCCACATATATTAAAACCATAAATATTTTCCCTCTAAACCTGATCCCTATCCCCATTTGAGATAAGTGCTAGTCCGGTGCAAAACAAAATTATTATTTATCAACTATTATTACTTCATTATTAATTTTTCCCCATTTTAATATTTGAGAAATTAAAACGATTACATCCCAATATATATATATATATATATATATATATATATATATATATATATATATATATATTCTCCATATTTTATTTACTATTTTCTTCACCCTTTTTGCTACCTTTTATCCTCGGTATAACCACCCCTGGCCTGGTATCCCGTCTTCTGCTGCCGCTTAACCTTTTTTCACCTTCTGTACTACCTCGATTACTTCCTCTTCTTTTATTCCTTCTCTTTCTTCATGTGTTTCATATGTCTTCTTACTCTATCTTCCTTCTCCTTCCTGCATCTTCTCCCCCTCCAGTGCGTTCCTGAAATATCTCTCCCATTCGTTTATTTGTATTCCAGATTGTCTCCATTTTCTCCTATTTTCTTTCTTTAGATATTTCCATACGTCCTCTTCACTGTTTATATTCCTAATATGTTCTTCATTTTTCTTTTTGTTTTCTTCCTTTTTCTCCGGCATATTTTCTTGTATTTTTGTACTGCTTCTTTATATTCCTCTTTTCCTACTTTCCCTGTCTTCCACTGTCTTAGCGTTCTTCTCGCCCATTTCTTGTCCTCCTTTCATTCTCTGTCCCACCATTGCTTCCAACCCGTTTTCTCCCCCTTCCATCCTTTAAACTTGACTTTCTCTGTTGCTTCCGCCATTCTCTCTCTCATTTCTTCCACACTTTCTTGTATTCCTTTCCCTTCCCATTTTCTCTTTTTACCCCTTTATACTCTCTACTGTCTATACCTTCTTGGTTGAGAATTCCTCCACTTTTCTCATCTCCTCTCCTCTCCCTGTCATTATCATTTCCAAGAGCTGATGATCCGATTTAATCCTTTCCCCTACCGTAAGTGTCTTCACCTTTACCTCCTCCTCTGCATTCGTTATTATATACCTAGTCTATTATTGATTCTCTCCTTGCTCCTATGCACGTATACCCCCCCTCTCTTTTTCCTCTCTATTCTCATTCATTTCTTTCCACCTCCTTTCGTTGCACACTCCTATCAGCTCCTTTCCTTCCATATTTAACACTTTATCTTTTACCCTTTCCTTGTCCCTCACTCCTCTTGTATTCCCCCTCCTTTCCCTATTCTCGCGTTAAAATACCCTCCTATTATCATCCCTCCCCCTCTCTTCTATCAACTCCTCTAAGTTTTCCCTTGTCTCTTTCATCTTTTTACTGTATACCGTCATTAATTTTATCTTTTCTTTTCTCCACTGTATATTCCTTTCTACCATACCTCTTTTTTGTTGTACTTTCTCTTCTTCTTTTTCCAACCATTTTCTTTATATTCCCATTATTATCCCCCCCCCCCCCTTGCTGTTCCTTTCATGTTGTTCCTTTCCGCGTACTGTATCACCCATGAGAATTCACTTGGCATTTCCTTTCCCACCACTCCCTATATTTTTCTTCTATCTATGTCTGTTGCATTCCCAGCACGTACTGCATCTTAACAAACTTCCAGAAATCTGTTTCTTTATTCTTTAGTCCCGCCACATTCCAGAACATTATCTTTAGTTCGTTCTTCCCTTCCTGTATTCTTTCCCTACTTTCTCTTTGTTGTTCTTTTCCATTTCCTTTACTCATTTCTCCGTTATACTGTCGATTCGACATCCTCCTTTCCCCTTTCTCCCCTCCCCCTCTTCTTTTAGTTTTTGGCCTTTTATGGCCCTTCTCTCCCCTACAGTTTTATATAATTATAAGGTAAAAATATGGCTTGGTTTTCCAGATCATCAATTTCAAGTAAACATAAGCACCAATGCAAAGTGCAACACTCCTGCCTGTTTACACGGCCGAAAGTAACAAATTGCTTGTGACTAATGCCCACTTCAAGTTTATGGAACCAAATTCAGTGAGGCACGACTATAGCGTCACATGGCAATTAATGTGTCAATGTTGTCTTGGCCATATTTTACTATACTATATTCACATCCCTAAATACATTATAGCTCTTCAAAAAAAAAGTGATTAGATTACAATGAATGTCCCAACAATTGGAAGTTATCTGCTGGTTCAATAAAATATTATAATTAAGCATTGCTTTAAAATGCTATAAAAATGTCATTAATATGCTAATTAAAGAAGAGATTTCTTAATGTAACTTGTTTATTATAAAAGTATTTCTATAACTTGACAATGAACCAAGTTATTACATATAGCAACTATACCTTATTCAAGTCACCAGCGGTTGCGCGCCATTAATCGTATACCAATACTATAATTATAATTTACTATAAAACTTTAATAAAATTTGCATTAAAGCCAAAGTGTCATCGTAAGTACAGTTGGTATTAAAAGCATTAATCGCGTAGGGTTCGCAACGATATTCTATGCTTGTCGCACACTTTGCAGTACATATTTACAACTTAAAACGTAGTGCGAATATAAACTCATAAAATATCTCGACGCACTTAAGCTATTTGTTTTAAATTGCCTTACGAAAAACAGTACTTTTTTATTTTACATTTTCATGTTTTTTTAATATTCTGATCAAAAGCTTATGAGTAAACCATGCCTTGCACTTCTTACATACAGCATATTTAAGCAATCTTGTATTACCCCAGGAAGATTGGTCTGGTTCCAGCAATGCATAACTAAACGTATCACAGTTATTGATATTCTCGAAAGGGTTTTTTACATTAGAAGGTATACAGTGTGAAAGCAGGTCAAACGAAAACAATTTAGAAAAGTGCATGAACATCGTTTCTCTAAACCAAATTGTTGTATTTTATTATTACACATAATAGGTATACAGTATCTATTTGTTCCTAACCTAAAAATATGTATAAACAATCAGTCTGACAACATGTGCAACTCACAACGCTGATTACAACACCATTGATTTAATAAGTTTTAAGCTATGACGTACAACGGCTGGTGGCTTGAATAGCGTATATTTACAGATAAATATAAACTTAATCTAAACTTTTACAGTAACAAACTTAACATTATCTTTTAGGCTCCACTCCTCATTGTTTTTGTCATAATACAAATAAACTTAAAAAATACAACGCTTTGTGTTAAAAATACAAGCGACAAGCCATTATTATTGAGAATGAAGATATTAGACATGCCTTGGAAAACAAAAATTGTAGCCTCAGTAAGAGCAACTCTTTACTTGACATTTGCCGCTTCATTTGCTAACATATTAAATAGCGTTTGAAAAGGTTAGTTTTAAATTTCACAAGTGCAGCGAAAAAATAGAATTAACCCGAGAACATTTCCGCACAATGATTTATTATGACTTTAAGTAAGGTTTACGTGCGTATGACTGCGAAGAAAGTTTCAAATTAACATTTGGCGATCAGGCCCTTTCCGTAGCAACAATTTATACGATGGTATTAAGGAAGTCAAGCGTGGAAGAACTACAGTTGACCACCAGAAAGGCGCAGGCTCTCCCATTACCGCTGTGAGAGAGAAAACGTTGCTGCGGTGAAGAAAATTAAGGAAACAGATAACAGAACTAGTTACGCCGTAATAGAGGCTCAACTGGGGATTGGATTTTCATCTGTGAAAACGACAATACACAACCACCTTCATCTGAAGAAAGTCTTAAGTCATTTTGTACCCCATCATTTTACAGATTTTCAAAAACAGAACGAATACGAATTTACCACGAAACTTGTAACATTGCTTAAGAATGGCGAACAACAAATTTTGTGGAAAATTGTAACAGGAGATGAAACTTACATACCATTTTTCGACATGCCAACTCGACAAAAGAGCCGCGTATGGATCCATGAAGACGAGGCCACATCGACACTAATCAGAAAGCAGCGAAAGATGAAGGAAGTAGTGTAGGCTGTGTTCTTGAGAAGTACCGATCTTGTGAGCGCTATTAAGCTAGAGGAGCAGAATACTGTGACAGCTAAATGCTACGTCGAACATCGTTTGCCAGAAGTATTTAATAAAGTGCCAAAGATGGGACTTATGCTGCAACACGATAATGCTTCTTGCCACATTGCTGAGCTAACTCGGCAGTATTTGGTTGTAAACAAGATTAATGTAATGAAACACCTTCCCTACTTACCAGATCTAGCAATGTGCGACTTTTGGTTGTTTTTGGGCTAAAAAAGGACTTATGAGGAAGAAGGTTTCGGAGAAAGAGATGGATACTGCTGTTGAGTGTTATTTTAATAGTATTCCTAAAGTTGCTTGGCTTGGATTAATTAAGCAGTGGAAGGAAAGAATAGCTAAGTGCATTATAGCAGAAGGCAACTACTTTGAACAAATTTAAAATAAAATTTTGAAAACGTTACACTGGTTCTTTTATTATTAATAATAACGGTTTGTCCCTCGTATCGTTCTGTATATTTAAGCAAATGTAATATATGTGTATATATTTCATTTGATATAATAGCCAACACAGGTACAACTAAACGAGTGAATACATATTTTACATAACTGGCACATTAAGTTACAACAAATACGACTTGTTTTCTTAGCGATAGTTCTTGTGGTAGTTCTTCCTTTTGTCAAATTAAATAAGGACCATTTGTGAGATTCATTAAGCTCATTCCATCCAATACCTTCATAAATGTATGTTAATTGAATTTAATGGATCTGATTTTTTACCTATAACATCAATAAAAATAATAAATGAAATCAAATGCTATTACTTTTTTTACCTTTTGTGTTCTTGACGATTGTCTCCACTTCTTTATCACGAATGAAACGCATCAAGTTGTGCACACTTTTGTCAAGTCGTTTGATTTTTCTCCCCTCTAGGTACTCATACTTTAATATACGGTGCATACTTTCAAGATACATGTTAGTATTGATACATAGCTCTTTCCTGTAACAATAAGACCATGATTTACAATTGTTTCCATAATATTTGATAAAAGATTCGACGTCTGGAGTGAGAGAAAGAATGTTTGGGGGTCTTGTAGTCAGTTCAAACTTTTGGCGGGAAATTTTTGGAGCTGTTCAAGGTGATCTAAAAATAGATATGTCAAGGTCATCATATTGAAATTCTTAGAAATCTAAAAATAGAATCAGATCTTGTCAAGGTCATCTGGAGTGAGGGAGAGAGAGAGGGAATGTTTGGAGCTATTGGAGCCAGTTCAAACCTTTGAAATCAAAAATAGAATCAGTTCATAGTGGGGGGAAACAAGGATGTTTCAAGGTTGCTGGTTTTCAAGGATGTGATTCCACACACACACACACACACACACACACACACACACACACACACACACACACACACACACACCACACACCACACACGACACACACCACACACAGCACACACGCACACACGCATACACGCGCACACGCACACACAGCACACACGCACACACACACACACACACACACACACACACGTACACAACACACACGCACACACGCACACACGCACTCACGCACATACGCACACACGCCACACACGCACACGACACACGCACACACGCACACACGACACACGCACACACGCACACACGCACACCACGACACAGCACACGCGCACACGCGCACACGCGCACACGCCACACGCGCACACGCGACACACGCGCACACGCACACGCACACCGCACACGCGCACACGCGCACAGCGCACACGACGCACACGCGCACACGCGCACACGCGCACACGCGCACACGCGCACACGCGCACACGCGCACACGCGCACACGCGCACACGCGCACACGCGCACACGCGCACACGCGCACACGCGCACGCACACGCGCACACACGACACACGCACACACGCACACGCCACACGCACAGCACGCACACACGCACACGCACACGCCACGCACACGCCACACACGCACACACGACACACGCACACACGCACAGCACACGACACACACGCACACACGCACACGCCACACGCAACACGCACACGCACGCACACCGCACACGCGACACGCGCACAGCGCACACGCGCACGCGCACACGCGCACCACGCGCACACGCCACACGCAAGCACACAGCGACAACGCAAACGCGCAGCACGCGCACAACGCAGCAACGCGCACACGCGCACAGCCACACGCGCACACGCACTACACGCGCACACGCGACACACGCACACAGACGCACACAACACACGGCAACACGCGAGCACAGTCTGCGAGACACACAGACTGCAATAAAACGCGCACATCGACACATCGTTACGCGAAAGAAAACGGAACGCAAGCACACGCGACATAGCGAACAGCGATGTGAAATAGACGTATGCGTCTAGTTTACGACAACGACATTGACAACAAACATACTGGATGTTTAAACTACAGATGGTTCATAACTTAAATAGGCGGGTGAAATTCAGTAACATCTAGAATTAGCAGAAATGAAAGAGTTTGTATACGATTCATACTACGAAGATGTTAACAAAAGATTTTGTAAATGACATAGTATTGATGAAGAAAGGAAAAGAGTCTGGAGGATTTACTAATACGACAATTTTTCTAAATAGAAATTAAAACTGGATTTGTAAATGTTCAAATGAATATGAAAATGTCACCTAATCGACTTAGCAGGCAGGGGATGTAAAAATTACATATTTGATACTTTGAAATTATTAGATTGTAAAATAAACATATTTATCTGGATTGTTTTTATAAATTACCTATCAGAGATTTGTTCATATTACTTGAAAATTATTTTGGGGTAAAATTTACTTCTGAATGTTATCGAAAAGAAAACGACATTTGACTATTTATTAATACACGATATTCATTACCTGAAAGTTATTTTGTATTATGTGCAAAATGAGCGTTTTGTAAATGGCACATGAGTGTTAATTCATTCGAATGTGCCATAAAACACGAATTTTACCACGAAATACGAACAATATTTTTTCTATAACTGTAATATTTGAGAATTTCTTTGAACTTTGTTAAATAGTTCAAATGAATTGCCTCGTATTTCCTAAATGTTCCAACATAAATCGTATCTATCAAGACATCATGTATGTAACAATAGTTACATATTTGTATTACAGTTTGGAATATTAGTAGTAGTATTGGTAAAATAAACTATATTATCTTACTTAGTATTTGTTAGTTTTCGTTAAATTAAAAGTATCATTTGAGTATTTTTTAATTCAAGTGATTGATTCTTGCAATTTATTTTGCGCCCTAGTGTTCAAAATATTTTGCGCATGTTGCCATGGGCAACAAAGAAGAAAACTGACATTTCGCACCCTGACATTAGTAAAAAGATATAAACATTTTTTGAAAGTTATAGAAAAAATGCATTTTTTGTTTGAAATAAAAAAAGCTTTATCTGGATTGTTTTTATATATAAAAATTTTTTTAACTTTTTTTTATCAGAGATTTCATTCTTAAAAAATTATTTTTTACGGGAGGGAATGTTTATAAAGATTGTCCTACATACATAATTAGGTTCATTTAGAGCATGAAACGTGAAATACAAAGAAAATCTTTATGATGCTGATCATGGAGCTATCTTAAAATTTATCGTTCAAGCAATTCTTGGAATTTGACTGAGTCAAGTTCACATGTTAATTCAGTTATTACTTTGAAAAATAAAATATGGTAAAGCGTTTTAAATTGAAAAAGGTGCCATTCAATTGAAAAACAGTATTTGTGATTTTTTAAATAGAAGTAGTAGTAACTTGTACAAGATGATCATGAGTAGTTTTAATATAAAGGTACTCCATTCAAAGCACTGTACATAATGTATTCCTTTTGCCCCAGAATTTTAAGTTTGAAATAAATTCACACGTTTTACTGTATTTATTTACACTTGTTGAATATTCTCCACGCGCTTTTAGTTGATCATTTTCTTTATATATGTTTGCAGTAGTAACCGTTTGATACCCCCCCCCCTTTTTTTGGTAACGTTAACAGATTTTTCAGGTATATAGAGTTAAAATGTGAATATTCATTCATTCATTATCTAGTAACAGTAGTCATGATGACTTCAACTAATAAAAAAAACTATCATTCAAAAAGAAATGTAATATATTACATGATATCGTGGTGCCATCTTCGAGCCAGCAGCAGCTGCCGATACCTTCAATTGAAAATATTCCAATTATCTCTATCAGAGATAGCGATGTTGAGGATGACATCTCGCTATACTGAAAAGTAAGAATACGTTCATTAATTTAGTTCTCATTTACTGATTATTCCATTACTATTTTTTCAGCATTACGCCCGCAACGACTATCATAGCAACTCCAGTACAATATGGAGGGAAACAATTTGACGCTAATCGCTGAGGAGGAAGCCGGAACACATCTTCCCAGTACCTTGGCACAGTTTAAAATTAAAAGTGCTAAGTGGTTACGTCAAATTTTAAACGTGTATATACAAAGTGAAGTGTCACAAGTGTCTCGTGTGGAGCGTCTAAGTGTCGAATTAGCAGAAGCTACAAATAACGTAGATATAAGAAATACCGAAAACGTGTTACAGACACTAGACAGTTTAGATGTATAAGGTAGTTTTTTTTTTAATTTTTGACTATGTAGTGCTGTCGGCCAAGCATTCAAGAAAAAAAATGTGAAGTGATTGTACTAATTTTGTAGGGGAAATTTGATAAAATACAATTAATTTGCAAAAACATGATTCATACATTTTAGATGTTTGTTCATTTTTTTTGTAATTTCTCTGTAGTTTTCTTTTAATATGAATATGTGGTGTTGTCACATATAAAAAAAGGTTAAGATTCAAGAAAAACGTTGTGAAGTGATTTTTTTTTTGTAATTTGTCTGTATTTTTTTTAAATTTTGAATATGTATAAAAAGATCAAAAATTTTTAAGAAAAAAAATTGTAAGAATTTTTTAGGAAAAATGTGTGATCAAATTATAACTAACGCATAAACATTCTTCGTACACTTAGATGTTTTAATTTTTTTATAATTTCTCTTTTACTGCTGTTAACAGTGAATTTATTGGAAATGTGTTACAGATACTAGACAATTTATGGCTACTATTACTAGATAATGAACGAATGAATATTCATTGTAAATAATTATTAAAATGTTAGAACAAAGAAAAAATATTTTTATTTCTCTTTTTATATATATATATATATATATATATATATATATATATATATATATATATATATATATATATATATATATATATATATATATATATATATTGAAATGGTTAGAACTAAGCATAATACAGGGGCTAGAGTTGTCAAGCTTATATTCTTTATAGTGTGCAAATTTAATTAGATTTGAGAATGTATACAGTACATTTTAATAAGAAAATTAGTAGACGCGAGGGAAAATATGGTTTTAATTTCACAAAACAGGCTTTGTGGGATGTGCACGAGTTTGTTTTATTCATAAAAGCAATTGAGCTATACCAGCAGCATGTGAGGAAGGTCAAAACGATTAATATTTGTGGGTACGATTAGTTTCGGTGAACATATTTCAGTAATTTTACAGTTTAATCAATATATTTATGCAGTTTAAACACTTTACAGGTATTAATCACATGATGTAGTTTAATTCTAAAATGTACAACATGTATAGATATAGGTACAATGCAGGAACTATATCAATTTTAAAAAAGGGTTATGGTGCGAACACTGTATATTTATATTTCACAGACAAAGTGTATAAAAAGTGCAGGAGAAGTGGTAGTGATGTAGAAACTTTGATAAGTATATGAACAACATTTCTACAATGTGATATTTAATATAAAATTACATTTTATATACAAAATTTACACAAATGTGTTAAACAATATGGGATTTTGATATGACAGAATTCACATTTCAAGTGATTTAAACGTTTTAAACGCAAGTTACAAGTAAAAATACATTAAGTTAGGTTAAGTACTATATTTAAGAATTTTGCAAAATTTTTTTTATGATAAGTTTAAAATAAATTATAACAGCACATATTAGTAGGTTTCCCTCGTTTTCATAAAAAAATTTACAATATACAAGTAATATGAACATAAAATTTAGAAAAGTTGGGTTAACTACCTAAAATTTAAATATTAAATTGGAATTTCTGTTAAAATTAAGTTAAATGATTTGAAATAATTGTATTCGGATATTGTTTTTCATGTAGATTCCGAATATGTAATTAGTTTATGTGTAGAATATATATTTTGTTAGATATAGGTAAATTTAGATTATAATTTGTCAAAATGCAAAGCTTCGAAGCGAAATAGGGCTTGTGGGTGACTCTTTATGCGGAATCTTGCCCTGATTCCAAATCTGTATTCAAAAAGCAAATCCGACTTGTTATAAAAAAGTTATAGCGTATTTTGTATTTTAGTTAAGTTAACAATTTTGTTTAGACCAATCAGATTTTTTGTATGTAATGTAGAAAAAAAGTTGACAATTTGGTATCCAAGTGAAAAGTATGAAAGCAATTGCTTCTGATTTCTTGCTCTCTATGTTCTCTATGTTTTCTATTTGTTTTGTGACTAATAAGTCATAGTGTTGATGTTTAACGAGTAAGTTACAAGTTTCGTTTACATTTTCGGTTTTTGAAACGCGATCAACGTAGAATAGAGATCTTAGAAACAATTGTTTTAACCTATAATAAAATTTAAAAATTAGGTTACCGATTATGTGTCGATTATAATATAATTGTTTCAAATTTGAATTCGTGTTCAAATATCGGTTGATGTGGTTTTTATGTGAATAGATTCATGCAATTATTTTGGATTTGATGTTTATTTTTCTTGGAAGTGACGCAGAGTAGTAAATAAACTGAATTCCATAACGGCATCTAAAATAAAAGTGCAATCAATTAAAATTTATATGCAAATAAAACATAATTTTAAATCCGAAAAATTTTGTAAATATTTAAACCGACATCTAAACATACAATTAAAGATAAAGTGCTTATTGAAAAATATTTGAGCAATATTACGTTACATTATATTTACCACGAGGAAGAGTCGTTCATCTGTAATTTGGATTTCGATGAAGTACACAAAATTAAGCAGCACCATTGTGAATAGCAAAGCAGTGTCATCATCACATTCGAAGAAGTCTACGTCCAATATTTTAATATGGAACCAGCTTAATGAAGACATCCTTTGGAAAATGCAGCAACACATGTGAGTGAAATTTTACTATCATAACCCATTATTGCATTGATTAATTTTTTTTGATACCTGTATTTTTGTGCGACAGCATGTTATAAATATCTGTAAAGTGAATGAATCGGTGTAATTATCAACATTATAATTTTATTTTGAACAAGGCAAAATTGTATCCACATTTTGAAGATCATTTCTTGAAATTTTTGACAGGCTGCATTTAATCAAGTCAGTTAGAACGCAACGCATGCGTTATTGTGCAGATTCAACTAAAGTCTGTTTCACACAGAAACCATTTAGTATAAATTACAAGTTATTTCACGTAAACATTTCCATGTGTATAATAAAATTTTCTATGATTACCCGTTTACTATATAAATGCAATTATAATAATTTAATTGATTTAGAAGGTTAAATGTTATTAATGAATTTAAGTTGCCAACAATCAAAGTTTAAATACAATTGAACCCTATTCCCAATATGAGATACTGAGCTAGTCCGGAAGAGAAATAAATTAAATATTTTAAACATATAATATTAATTAAATTTTTTTTTCACATTGTAGTCCCCACTTGTATATATGATATATATATATATATATATATATATATATATATATATATATATATATATATATATATAATCTGTTAACGTTAGCAAAATTGCTAAAAAAATGGAGGTGGTTCGCACGATGCACTGACCTGTGCAGGCAAAGGTTATGAACTCACTTTTCAAGGCCACAATTTAAGTCTAAAAATAGAATTTTTAAGGTCATATACTTAACCTTGAATGCGGGTTTATATATGACTATATTGTAACTCCCTCTTCGGTATTACGTTTGTCTACCAAATGTAACTTGCTGATGCGTTTTTGTTTTGACTGATGAGTGTATTACTACTAATGAATAATTCTCACTTTTCCCTTTTTCTAGCTCAGTCGGAATTTTGTACTTGCAAAATAGGGATCGGGGTTCGTTATTCAGGCTCTCAACACGTTGAACAAATAGATCACAAAGGTTCATCTATATATAACTTTATTTCCTATTTATTACACTTCTATATTATACGGTTATTTAAATTACTTAACTTAAGATATAGATACAGGTAAATGTACGGAACTGTGACCTCGGCTCTCGAGTGCCAAATTGTAACGGTAACGCCACCTCCCTCTTCGGTATCTTTAAGTAGACATCCCTCGTCCAGGTACTGATGGTTAGGTGGTCCTCTGGAGTTTCAGTAATGTAACATTAACAGAAGGTTTGGGGTTTTGACTTTTGGTTTTCGTCCTTGAACTGTTTCAATTTTTCCTGGTTAATTGTCGAAATAAATAAATAAATAATTTTACTTGAATACGTCCCTGTATAAAATACAGAAGCAGGTAGCCGGATAACGCGGTATACACACGTGCGTGATAAGACACAGAGGGCAATACTCTGCCTTTAAAGAAATAATCAATATTTTAAAACGGTCGGTTACAAGTGTAAAGTTTTATACCTGCTTTTCTTATGAAAATAAACTCATTCACATTTACATTCCATTTAATGTACGATCTTTAGTTAAATGAAAGCTTTTCGTTATGTTTAGGAAGCTGGTGTACGGTAGCGGCGTATTATGTTTCCTCTTACGAGATTAATTTTTGTATACCGGTTTTTATTTAAATAAATAAATAATAAAAGCTTTTTGTTATGTTGGCCGTTTTTACAATATAAAACCTTCGTTTTCTCTTTTAAAGTAAATTTTATTTCGCGTGTAACAATAAAGATTTGTCTTTGTTAACACAAGATATTTTCTAATAGTTTCTGGTTAACAGGTGCCAATCTCATTACTTGCCAACGGTGCAACTTACGTTTTTACGGTGGCGGCGGTGGTGGTTTGTTTACTTTACAGGTGGTTATTTAATACTAACGGACACGTCTAGTGTTTACGGTTACGTTTCTATATTACTGGATTAACGGCGTTTACTAGGTGTTCAACTTAATCTTCCGACGAGGTTTTAATCACAGGTATCTGGCGGTCGCTGGTACGTTGGTGGAGGTGTGGTTTTGGTGGTGTAGTGTTCGTGTAAATCTGTATGGGTGGATTTCCTTTGTTAGTAATCTGGGCAACTACCCGTACAACTACGTAAAAATCTCCGTCGGTCAGATGGAATGTCGGGCAACTACCCTTCAAACTCCACCGTGTAGATGTGTGTGTGTGTCTAGTAATAGAAGAGTACGTCGGGCTTACAACCCTGCATATCCCTATCACCAGGTATCTCAACTTACGCACCCTCAACGTTAGATTTCTGCAACTCTAACCTTTTGACTTCGGTGATGCTATCAAGTCGCGGAGTCGCGATTTCTACTCGGACGGCGGTTACAGGCGGACGGTTTACAACAGGTAGCAGTCGGCGCGAACGCGATACGAGAATTCTTTCTTATTCTTCCTCTTTAGCAGCGCGTGCCGCATTTTTATATAGAATTCGCGAGGGTGGTTACGAAACCTTTTTGGTGAGCTTCCGTAAACCCGTATTGGTGGAAGATGCTCTGACGTATACAAACTTTTAAACGTTTTTGGGATTTTACGTCGGGAGGGAGGATGTATGATTAATTATTGTGCAATTTTATGCAACGTTAAGAAATCTGTTTAACTTTTAGTAGAACTTCTACGAATTTTTATAATGGCTTGCACCTGTGCATTTAGCGCGTCACGTTATCTTACAAAATTCCGTGAATCAGTACTGGTATTTTACTTAGCAAATAATTAATCATGATAGGAAAATTTTTTATAAAGGACGGCGTCTTGCTAATAAACTTTGGGGAACTAATTAAAAATAATAAAAAATCGGGATATCTGACGGCGTCCCTTTACAATATATAATAATAATAAGTTTATACCAGTCAGTACATTGTGCTCATGATGAGAATTGTAAACCTAAAGTGCTTCTGTAATCACTTAAATTATTATTAATTTTGACATACCAGTTATAATAAATGTAATAAATAAGTAAAATATTTGCTGCAAGTTGATTACTGAATAATCAGCAGTGTATGCTTCATATTTTTGCGTTGTTGGATACAGTTTTTCAAGGTAACTATGAGTGAGGTTATACCAAGTAGTACTGATATTGTTAATTTAACAAGACGTATTATTCGATTGTTGAAAACAAAAAACGAATTTGTAAAGCACATCCGTGTAATTAACACTAACGCTATTAAAGAACGCTTCGGAGAAAACAGGGAATGGAATTGTCACTAAAAAACGTACACGCAAATTAGTTTGGTACTTTCTCGATTCATTCATAATGGTAGGTTACTTACGGGAATTATAGTCAATATAGCAAACACCAAGGACCCTCTTATTTTTTTTACACAATGCATAAATGCTAAGGCAAACGACGCTAAAGGTGTATGTGGTCTTAGCCTGCAATTTCATGCAACATCAAAATTATGTTATCGAGTTGAAGACTTTTGCCATAAAAAATTATTTCATAAAGCCAACTATAAAACTTTTATAGTTGGCTTTATACGTTTCTCAAACTGTTATATTAATAGCAGGCTTATGTTTATGTTTTAATTTTTCAAATTTGACAAAATTGTTTACAACATTTTTAACAATTTTTTAACAAACATTACTACTGACGAAGATAACTGTAAGTGTTATCGAAACGTTTAGATTGTATAATTTAAAGTACACCATTAAAAAACCCAAAAAAGATAAGTATTTTATTATGAGTGTTAATGGTGAAAGTTTACATTTTCTATATATGCAGAATTCAGTGCTCTAGGCGTTTCAAAAACTTTTTTATACAATTTTCATTGCGGTTGCCCGCTACCTAAGTTTCATAATGATGCTAAGCTCTTGTAGACGGGTACGGATAGTCTCATATACGCCTTTTCAGTTCCCGATATCTATGAATCCATTAAAAAGATATTGGTAAATTCCATACATCTGATTATAGTCCTCACGATATCTTTGGAATTCCATTAGTAAATAAAAGTCCCCGGCTTAATGAAAGATGAAAATCATGGCGAAATTATGTTCGAATTGGTAGGACTTTGTGCAAACATGTATGCTTACACTGTTGATGAAAAAGTTGTAAAAAAATCAAAGGGTTCTACCTGAGCAAGCGTCAAACAGATCACGATAAATGATTATAAACATATTTTGTTTGATGGTGACGTAATAAAGCGAAATCAACATCTGATGAGGTCAAAGAAACATGATGTGTTTACAATCAAACAGAATAAAGTAATACTTAATCCTTACGATGATAAACGATTAGTAAATTTCAATTTCACTGATACTAGACCTTGGGGATTTAACTTTACATAGCATTTCATTGCTCTTCTGTTTCGGAGAGAAAGACAGAGAGAACAATTTTATCACTATGGGTAGTAGTAGTAGTAATATTGAAAACAAGTTGAAGAAAGAGCTATGGTACAGTACTGATCAAACCTACAGAAAGTACCCGAAGCGCTCTTTGATAGGGAAGTGCTCCTCCGAAAGCTATTTATTTGTACTGAATATATTACAACATATACCTGATGAGTGTTTTAACTGTGTGCTATAAACTCAAAGTGTGCAAATGAAGTTATTATTAAGACATTGTTTGACAAAAAAATTGACTTAGACAATGCCATTAAAAGTTTTATGAAATTGTGTGCTGATAAATGTTACAACTCATTAACTTTTAATGCAGTAGATAGAATCTTAAGACGATATGAAACAAATGTTAAATCTAGCTTAGAAAATATTAGTTCTGCGTATAAAGACAGTTTATCTATTATAGCTGAATGTATTGACAAAGCGACATATTATGCTAATTACAAGTGCCTCGATATTTTCATTGAAGTATTATTAGAACAAAACATCACATATAAGTTTCAACCGTGGAAAAACGAGGAGCACCACAAAATGTTTTACTGGGTATTAGAAAACATCGATAAAGGTGAAACAAATACAAATTCCTGCTTGGGATGGACATGTGGACCAGATTCGGAAATATGGCCATCCAGTAATTTAAATGACTACAGAAGTACGTTAGGTTTACTGTATAAGTTAGTAACATTTTAGAAAAAAACAGATACAAACTATTCCTATGGATATATAAGTAATTTATTTCACAAATTACAAGTTAAATGTCTAGTTAAAAAACAATATCGTCTTTGAGTGTAGGTCAAAAGATTTGTCAGTTGATTAGGTCGAGAATGGTATTATTTGTATATACAATATAAGCCGTATTGACAAGCCCATTTCATTACCGTAGCTGAATGATCTGGGGAACGGACACCTGTGCTGCGAAACAGGTACCTGTTTTTGGAAAACGGCTATCTATATTTGAGAAACAGATACCTGTTTTTGGAAAACAGACCCTGTCTTTAACGTCAAAATTTGAGTGTAGGTAAAAAAATTTGTCAGTTGATTAGGTCGAGAATGGTATTATTTGTATATACAATATATAAGCCGTATTAACAAGCCCATTGCATTACCGTCGCTGAATGATCTGGGGAACGGACACCTGTGTTGCGTAACAGATAGCTGTTTTTGGGAAACAGATACCTATTTTGCTGAACAGGTACCCGTTTACCTTGAACAGATAGTCTAACTTTATACCAGGTAAATGCAATTCAAACGGAAGTTTATTGATAAGAGTATTCACTAAACCAAGACCACCTGCACTTTTTCGCTTCCGATCTAACATTTTGTTTACTTAGGTGGATTCAGCAGGGTATTTATACCTAAATCGAGATCACAAAAAAAGCAAATCACATTTATTAATATGTATTTATTTAGTAAATGCTATACATTAGATAAGCAGTATGATAATACAATATTTCCATTGAGTATACAGTGTTATGTGAATTAATATTATACTTAGCATTTATAACATCTTCAATGTCTTTATATGCACTACCATCGAATTCTTTCTCGCGAAAACGACGGTAGGTAGTCAACAACTTGTATGAACTTTTCATAAACACACGTCAGATTGTAAGATTCAAGAAATTCCAATCTATAGCTTACTATATATTTTAAACTGAATAGTTCTTCTACATTATGAGCATCGAATGTGCAAGAACAGCAGTTGTAGTTATTTTCTATCATAACAGTTTTCAAAAATTCTGCCATATCCTTTAGTCAATTCCCAATTGTAATAAATACCAAGATTGCTAGATAGAGATTCTAATGTTGATCATAGATTACATCTTCTTCTTCGTTTACACTTGACCAATTAATTTTGTTTTCAATTTCTTCCAACACTATACGTACACCGTACTTCGTATTAATTACTGCCACATTAATAACTTTATATTTTTTCGATATCTCCAGGTCACAAGCATTTTAATACAGTTTGCATTAGGTGCTTTGGTTTAATGCTGCTAATTCCATGTTTACCCAATTACAAGTTGCTAACTGACTGATCTCAACGCACATCTTGCTGCGGTTTATATACGAAAAAACGTCTCCTTCAGTACATACGATGCAGTAGATTTATACGACTTCCCCCTGCAGGTGACCTTGAAAATTAATTAACGCTTTCGCATTCTTAGCGAGATATGAACAAAGCTTTTCTTTGTATTTCGCCTTTCATGCTCTAATGAACCTAATTATGTATGAATGTAGAACAATCCATCGTATTTGTACGATATTTTCTATAAAGTGCAATGTACTGTGTGTATTTAATGTAATTTTGAAAAAGGAATCTACTTTATTTTCTATTAAATGGACTGTTTTTTTTTTCAATTTGAAACGATTTAGCGTATTTTCTTTTTGAAAGTAATAACTGAAATAACACGTGAACTTGGCTCAGTCAAATTCCAAGAATTGCTTGAAAGATAAATTTTAAAGTAGCTCCATGATCGGCATCGTGAATAAAGCTTTTCTTTGTATTTCGCCTTTCATGCTCTAAATTAACCTAATTATGTATGCAGAACAATCTTTCGATAACGTTCTCTCATCAACGCTTTCTTTTGTTTTCTTTCTCTTTTAACCATGCGTACTACTACTACATTTCCGCTAATTCTGATTTACTGAATCACGCACCCGCCTTTTATTATACATCTGTGTGTATCCTTGAAAACCAACCTTGAAACATTCTTGTTTCCCCCCACCATGAACTGATTCTTTTTTTAGATTTCTAAGAATTGCGATGACCTGGACATATTTATTCTTAGATCACCTTGAACAACTCCAACAATTTCCGGCAAGAGCTCCATACATGATGATATATCTATTTTAAGATTGTATCCTCTGATTCAATTTTTAGGTTTTTAAGTATTGCAATATGATGATGATAACCTTGACATGAACTGATTCTGTTTTTAGATTTGTAAGAATTGCAATATGATAACCTGGACATATCTATTTTTAGATCACCTTGAACATCCCCAACAATATGCCGGCAAAAGTTTGAACTGGCTCCGAGAGCTCCATACATGATGATATATCTATTTTAAGATTGTATCCTCTGATTCTATTTTTAGGTTTCTAAGGATTGCAATATGATGATAACCTTGACATGAACTGATTCTATTTTTAGATTTGTAAGAATTGCAATATGATGACCTTGACATATCTATTTTTAGATCACCTTGAACAGCTCAAAACATTTCCTGCCAGAAGTTTGAACTGGCTCCAAACATGATGACACAGCTATTTTTTATATTGTATCCTCTGATTCTATTTTCAATTTCTAAGAATTGCAATATGGTGACCTAGACATATCTATTTTAGATTACTTTGAATAGCTCCAAAAATTTCCCGCCAAAAGTTTGAACTGGCTCCAACAGCTCCAAACATTCTCTCTTTCACTCCAGACGACCTTGACATGAGCTGATTCTATTTTTAGATTTCTAAGAATTGAAATATGTTGACCTCGACATATCTATTTTTAGGTCACCTTGAACAGCTCCAAAAATTACCCGTCAAAAGTTTGAACCGGCTTCAAACATTCTCTCGCTCACTCCAAACATTCTCTCTCACTCGCACACTTACGGTTTATATGAAATTTCGCCATATTCTCCATATACAAAGCAATAGGCGAGTTACTTTGAACTGGTCCAGAACCTACCCTTATCACTACTAGTACTTGCCACTATCTTTCCAAGATTTGCCTTCCTTGCACGATCAACGTGCCATGCACAAAACAACCTATTTGGTACTACACGCATTACACTACCCCATGCATTAAAATATATATGTCATAAATGTGTCTGTTCTTTTAACCCCTATTGGCTTTCTAATACATGAGAGGGACACTTACCGCCTCCATTTTATTTTTTGTTACGTCACAACCCCGTCACCAGGAACACCCTTCGCCGCCATTTTGTTTTTGTGACGTCATAGGCCACGTCCACTTTTATCACATGATCCCACCCATTTCCCACTCCTTTTCTGACAGATTCTTTCCGGGGCCCATTTTCAACCCCTTGATGGAATTTTCACCCCTAATTAGGACCCTCTTCGCTATATTAAAAGGCTTTTTGGCAGTTCAGCCCCTGGAGGGTAAGCAAATGTGTGCGGATAGTGTCGTGATTGGTGGTCGTAAGCACAGACTACGCCTCTTTTACCTGATTGGTCGTGCGTCCGTCCGACCCTCTGGTTTCTGATTGGTCCTTACACCCCACCCAGCCCCTGAGCTCTGATTGGAGGCCTAAGTCTCTGCATTCTGACCGGTTACGGCGGGAAATTTGATAAATAAAGGGGGCTTCATACTATCTCATAAGGCAGGCATACGAACTTGTGTTAGGGTCTGCGCCCCTTGTCTCGACCCCATAGTTGGAAATAGTATTTTAATAAGGGACCCTAATGCTAACTTGTAAGACGGGTATAGGGGCTTGTTCTCGGGCCTTCGCCCCCTTGCCGTGGCTTCATGCCTGGAAATAGTATTCTAACAAGTGTGCGTTAATGCTAACTTGTAAGACAGATATGAGCTTGTGTTAGGATCTGCGCCCTCCTATGGTGCCTCCCCTGACTGGAAGTAGTATTCCAATAAGGGGGACCTAATGTTAACTTGTAAAATAGATATATGAACTTGCTCTGGGGTCTGAACCTCCTTGTCGTGGACTCCTTTGGCGTCAAATTTTTGAATTTGTGCGCCATCTAGTTGTGTATGGACTAATTAATGTTTTCTGTAATAAAGGTGGTGCCACCTAGCGGTATATTTCTAGGACTAATTAGGATATGTTTGCGGCGCCATCTAGTTGTGTGTTTTTAAACTAGCGAATGTTTTCTGCAATAGAGGTTGATCGTGTACATCTCTCCCTCTCACTGCTCTTGTTACGGAATTAAAACAGCTAAATTACTAAAAAACGCTTTTATTTATTTATCATAGCGGAATGGTTGAAAAACAAGGATAATACAGTAATTTGATTATCTTATCATTTATAACTAAACGTGTAGTGAAAAACATGCACAAAATCAGGCATTGGTAAATTATTTATTCTAAAATACAAAAACATTATCGTATAAAGTCCACACACATCCGAATGGTAATCCTGCAGCGCCATTTTGTTGTAACGGAACCATCTAGAATTTTTCTCAAGGAAACGTAAATGGTAACCTAGCGGGTGTCGTCCAAAGGAATCAAAATATTCCCCGTTGCCATTCTCGTCAATGTAGATAGCAGTCCAATACTGACCTGGTTTGTTTGCAGGATCCGTTTACAATAATTGCACAAGGTCTAGGTGTGTGCCTCGGTAGCTGATTAGAAGCATATACACGGCGAAACGCATTCTTGTGGCTGGGAATAGATTTCAAGCATTTCATCACTTGTATCGCATACATCTTTGGAGTTGGAATGCGCCCAGTGTTGCAATAGTAATTCGTTTTCCAGAGTGCACATAGGCTCCTCGATGTTATGATTTAAACTACACGCCTTGTCTTCCTTTTTAATTTTTTTAATCTACGGGCAATCAATTTCGTCCAAGTTTAGTGTGTGAAAAAGTTGTTACGGGTATCTAAGGGAGGATAAAATAAAGGTAACACAATAAAACACAGTACATATATTTATAAGCGAGTGCAATGTAGTTCCTTGTTGTTCAGGACTAAGCCTGATGACGGAAGCAGAGTCCGCTTACGAAACGTCGCGCTCAAAAAGCAAAAACTGTGGAAATAGGCCAATCAACTCCACTACTACAATAGTCATTGACACTAATTTATGTTAGATGAAATAATCACTCTTACCGTGGGTATTGTAATACAAATCATACACTAATTTCAATTATTTAGTTCCAACTGTCTATCTTCAAATCAAGTTACATTAATTTTTGTTGAGATCATAATATTAAAAGTATTTACTGAAAGAAAATACAATTAGTGAATACATAACATTACCTTTTTATTCTATTCTATCTTATAAGACCAAAAAAAATAACATTTATTCTTTTTCAAAACATCTAATGAACAACCCCGTCAATTATTTTCTAAAACCTATCTCCAAGCACACCTTATTTTTACTATCAAAATATACAACGCCCGCCCATAACTACTAGATGGTTTCAATTCAACCCGTCTTCTAATTTATAAAATAAAATATATAAATCTGCATCAGTTGTGGAACATTACACTATTTAACTTGTTATTAAATACCTAATATGCGTCTTAAATATCACCGTATATTAAATTTTCCTTACAACCGGCACTTTCCAAAAGAACAATTTTGACCTGAACAAAATTTAAGGAAACTGGCCAAAAATCCTATCATTGATTCTTGGCAATTTTAGAGCTTTCGTTATGAAGAAGTGAGAAGATCATGCGACAACTTTCTTAAAGTTGTTCATCACAATTATCTACATGAATACTAAAAGTTTTGGAAACAGGTGCAGTGATTTGAGAGATACTACTGGTAAAACATGACAGACAGTTTCCACTAACTTTAAATAACCAACAAAACTGTGGTTTAAAGCATAAATATATCTGTCACATGCAACATACCATACTCTAAGAACATATATACTTTTGAAATAGTCTTATACTATTATACTGAATATCTTTGAATACACTTAAATATCCTTTATATATATATATATATATATATATATATATATATATAGATTCGTTATACCGCTTACACAGACCAATTTTGCTACATTCTACCTTCGTTACCAGTCCAAATGTGACTTTGTCAGACCCCCCTGTGGGTCTGACTGCGTTTGCTTGTATTTTCTTATAGTTTTAGGTAAAAGAAGGTAGTGCGAGTTGCGTTTGAAATTTGTGTGTTGGGCTTGATGAGACGGTTGTATGTCAAATCATATACACATCTGGTTCGCCACATAATAGCATAGAGGGCGTACGTCTGGATTCTGTGTATAATGTATGTTTCAGAATATAGCGCTGCCAGACCTGCTATACAATACCGACGATAACAAACCACATACTTGGCAACACTGCCAACTGCCTTAGATACAATTTAAACGATTTTACGGAGTGGAATCGCTTATTACAGTTAGAAAAAGTTCAAAAATGATCATAAATGTATTTATTTTACGAAAATATTAAACAATAAAAATAATAAATTCAATATTAAAGAAACAGAAAGAAAAATTTGTGGTTAATAAGTATTTGTTCTAAAGAACTTAATTACTTTTTGCGATACGTTTTAATACGTACCCAGTCACTTTCCTTAAAAAAATTTAAATGTTTACGTATTAGAGTGATACATTCTTCCCTTTTGGGCGCAATTTTACTTTTAACATGGTGTTTAAAACAGTTAAGTACGACTTTCTTTGCATCAGCAGACCAACTAACACGTTCTTTTTTAGCTTCGGAGCAACTTAGGCCCGAATCAGTAAAATTTGTATTCTTCGACTTTTGGAAAATATTGTCAGTTTCATCGTTGTCAGTCTGAGTCAGCTCATCTGTTTTCCATTCTTCGTCGTTTTCTTTATTCTCTTTATCTTTCTGCTCGTCTTCATCATAGTTTATAACTTCTCCTACAATGTCAATTTCTTCTAAACTCTTTCGCTTAAATTCTGATCCTTTTCCAGCATTTAAGAGTAATAATACTTTTGCAACCTTTGCTGTTTGGTATATATCCTCGGAAAGCCTAAGTAGAAGTAGAATAGCATCCGTGATTATAAAACAACAAATGTGATTTGAAGTGATAAACTTACCGATAAAATTCAACATGGGTCTTTTCGGTGTGACCCATGAATCGAGCTATCTGTTCCATCTCATCTTTTTCAAAGCTTTCTAAATCTAGTACTTGTAAGAAGTTCTGGATTTTTTGCTCCGCATTTGTTTGCAAGTTTTCTTAATATAGATGCACCACTCATCCATCTGTCTGTTGACCCAGGATTTGCAAAAATGTATTTATTCGATTTAGGAACTACATCTGAACTTCTCCGCACTTGTAATAAAAGGTCTATAAACTTTTGCATTCGTTTAGTGAATAAAATGGGTATAGGTTTGCTTCCCTTTCCAAACACCACTACTCGCTTGAATGTAGTGCTCATACTTTTTTCGAATTCAGAAAGTGCATTAAGACATTCGTCTTGATTTACAGTAGAAAAGTTTCTTTCGTAAGTGTCCATATCTAAGAATTGGACTTCGCCAACTCTTTTCCTATTGAATACTAGCACAATTGATAAAGTACATTCTGTTAATACTTTATAATTATGTGAAATATTTTCTGATCCTTTTAGTTTTTCAAATGCCAAATCAGCTAAAGCCGTAACATAATTTTTAAATTTTTGTACGTCTTCGGTTATTGGTAACAATGTTGGTTTCTCCCATTTTTTCTCATTTAGTACTTTGTTCGCTATACTAGAAATATCATTGCACCAATGTGTCGTAATCAGTTCTTGAATTTCTGAAATATTCTTGAGCGTTTCATCTCTTTTTAAATAATGAAATAGAGGATGTTTTGAAATTAATGCTTTTCTTGCTACGCCACAGAGAAATTTTAAAGTAGTTCCTAGGTGAAGAGCCAATGAAGGGGATTTAAAAGTCTGATTATCTGGATCGTACCCACTAATTAGTTTTGTAGATGCTACAATAGTATTATATAATTCGGGTTTAAGAACTTCTATCAACGTAGTTACTGTGGTAGAATTTTGTAATGCAAATTTTAATCTTGCTAGTTCTCGTATTTTGTTTGACGCTACAACATTCATTTGTTTTCTTTTGTGCTTATTTAAATACGACTCTCCGTAAAGACATATCAGTGGATCAGTTTTAGCACATAAACTAATTTTATCTGCCCTCATAATTCCGAAAACTTCTTTTTTAAGACGACTTTTGGTTAGACAATTTCCCAAGAAACCAGTACTGGCTAAAAAGGTTTGTGCTTCTGTTAGATGTTGTTTCTTAGATCTATTCTCAACAGCACTTTTTGATTTACAGATTTTCTTATGTCTCCATAAGTAAGTTTTTTTATAATAACCTAAACAATTAATACATGGGAAGTATTCATTATCGTCTACTTTCTCAGTGGTTTGACCTAATAATCGATGGTTTTGTTGTCTGGTTGGTTTCAATTTATTTTTTTCTTGCTTAAGTAGAAAATTTCCCTTTTTTCTCAATGCTCCAATTGCTATTCGGCGATCTTTGCTTTTCAAATGCAGTTTCAGAATTTTTCGAACTGCTTCATCGTCCTGATGTTTCCGATTCACATGTCGAGAAAAATGACCCACTCCTTCAAAACAAAAAGGACAAAGATCTTTATCAAGATTTGATTCAGAATTTTCTGGTACATAGAAGCAAGTTTTTTGTACAGGTTTCTAAAAAAAATATTGAACATTATGTAATATAAGTATCTGCAAGGTGATCATGCAAGAGTCTAAAAATTTACGTTTAGAAATTTAATTTAATTTGTTAAGGTTAATTTTAGTCAGAAGTTTTGAGACATCTGAAAAATCTGGAAATATGGGAATATTTACACCATTTCCGGATTCACCAAAAATTAGTTCTAATAATTGATTCTTAATTGAAACGTTGCGAATTTTATTTGTTTTTAGGAACTATTAAGATTTATGTGTTATTTTAAGAAAAAAAATTTTTTTTTGGTCTATCTAAATCTACTGAGTGAAAACGTTGTGGGTACAGTCTGTAAATTTTTTCTTACTTTAAACAACAATTTAAAATTTGGAAGACTTAAGCGGGATCTTACACTTTTTTTAAACGTCCTGTACATCCCCACAGTCACTATTCGGTAAAAAAAGTTGTATTATAGAGAATAAATATTACCATTTTTTTTGTAAAAGATTAAATAGGTAATCATACTAAAAGTAATAAAAACCAAAAAAGACAGCGAATGTACAAAGGCAACTAACGCATGCCCGTTGACTTGTCCTTTATACTATGTTAATAATTAACTATTCTCAAAACTTCTCTTTACAGAAAAAATTAAACAACTTACGTTTGAGACAAAAGATAAATCTTCAAATTTTAGCGACACATTGTTTTGAAGCGATATTTCCTTACTAGATTCTGAGGACACTTTCTCGTCTGAAGAATCTGACTGTGTACCCTCAGTAGGTGGTATATATTCTGTACTAGAGCAGACAGAAATGGCATCTGACGAGCCAGCGTTAGATTTATTATTCTGTATAGAGTTGTTGCCGGTAACCTCTTCCGCCAGATTGCAATTATTTTCTAAATACACTGAATTTGTGTTTGGTATGAACGGTGAATGATCGGCAATAACTTCACTCTTTGAGTAATCGCTTGATTTAATAATTATATTATCGATAATCCTTATTTTTTTATAATTATTATCAGACTGCTTTCCTTCGACGTCGCAAGAAGTATATAAATTCGTAAAAGTTTTATTTTGTAGTGTCGTACGGCACTGCTCAACAGGATTAATGGAAACATTTTTAATGCTTTGATCTGGTTCGAATTGGTCACTTATATGTTTACTGTTTTCGTTTCCAAATTCCGTTGTTGCTGTATTTATAGATTGAAAATGTTCAAAATTTATAGTTTTTCTGTTATGGTCTTTCTTGATAATTTCATGTTTGGCGCAAGACGGTGAATTGTCAATAACATTGTTGTTTTAAATACCTGATGTAGACTCTTGAAACTCATAAGGATCAACGTTGTCATCAGAAAAATAAACAAAAGAAGGCGGCAGTTTCTAAATAATGGTAAACTTTTTCAGAACTTGATAAGTTTGGTGTTTGCTCCAAAATCTGCAAAAAAAAAATAGCTATACGTAATGCGTAAATGACACAAATGAAGTGTACATATCGTGTTTTTTATTTAATTAAAATAAATGCAGGCTCTATTATATACAAAAATTTACAAAACACACATGTTTTTATTTACACACATATAATTTACTTGACTACAAGGCATTTTTTAATTTAAATCTATCCAGTCTGTTTTTACTCAAAGCGGACAACGTGATAAAGGTTTATGATCTGGTTAAGACTAACATTTTTTTCATTTGTTCTTTAGTTTTCGATTTGGGTAGTTTCAGGTGTTTTTTAACTTTTTATTTAAAAAATCGTATTTAAACTTAGCATTTGCAACTCGGTCATTAAGTGGTTTAAATAAAATTTAGAAATTTTTATTAATTTCAAATCTTTGACATGTAATTTGAACATGCGCCCCTGGAAAGCATTTCTAAACCATTTAACAATTAAATTTAATTAATGCAATTAAATATCACACTGCACACGATTTGTTGTATACAAGGTCACCCAATGTAAAACTTAACCCCGTTAATTTTAAATGGGATGAGGGGTATGTAATACAGTGATTTGTTAGTTATTTAAGGAAAACAAATCTATTAATAAAAGCGATAAATAATCGAAATACTTTAATACACGAGCGAGCAAAGACTACCTATTCTATGATTTGCATGTGACCTATATCTGTAAATTATAATTTATGAAATTATTTCTTACCATTTCGACACCCCTCGATACTTCTGCATTTGTTACATTGCTACAATAACTTTTACCGTTTGTCGCTGAAACAGTAATTCAAAACCTACATTTTATAAACTCATATAGGAAATTTTTCAAAAAACATACATATGCTTATCAATATGTAATTTTTATAAGAATTTACTAGTACTATTTAAGTTTAAAAAAAATCATTTTAGTGTAATAATTGTTCTTAGCTTAAAATTGGAATATTCAATCAATTTCTTGATTGAGTCCCTTTAATCGGTATTTGTAATGTTTCTAGCTTTTAAGGAAGGTTTCTCAAAACAGGAAAAATTTGGTTTATCATAACACCCTCTGTTCATTAGCTTAACGGGTTATAAAAGAACACCGTTAGAGCAGTGTATACTAAACATTAAAATCAGCGTTAATGCTTGAATAGAGAGTATACATCACACACCCGCGTTTACTACATGAAGACATTAAAATCAGTATGAAAATCATCTATGAATCTTTAAAAATAGCACACATACATAGGAAATTAGAAAGCTTAATTTCACTTACCTTTCGAATCATTATTGGTAACTAGGTGAACCATCAATTTTCCACGATTCATTATAGGTATGGATCACTCACAGCTTAAGTAGGTAAATCAACTGACTCATAAAAACATAACAGTGCAACACTCGATACCAGACCCATATGCATGGCAACTCTGCCGGGACTGTAGTCGGTGTGTTATTTCGGAGTGATATACTTAGGTCTGAAAACGGCAAATTTTGCTGGTACTAGTAACGTTTATTGAATATGCAAAAAAAAATTATTTCAAATTATTTTACCGCTCACAGGTTGCTCTTAATTCGATTAACAAATACTATTGTACACTACAAATTATATCCTCATCAGGTAATTATTTCAAATGGGCGTGAGGTTGCCTGGTGTATGTAGAGGGTCTGTTAACGTTGGCTGGAAGAATATATATATATATATATATATATATATATATATATATATATATATTGGGATGATAAGTATAATTATCTTAAAAGGGGATAGGGTTCAGTATTTAATTTGTAAATATTACTATATGATGATATTATATAATTAATTGTGCACCGAACTAGCTCAAATCTCAATGTGGGGATAGGGTTCGGGATTTAGTGGGAAATTATATTTGATTTGAGTATAATTATGTGAATTGCCCTTTATGAAAATTATCATATATGTAAAAAAAATAATATATCTGGACACAATTTATACTCTAACGCATGCGTTGTAACGTTACTGAATAAAAATTATCAAATGTCAAGACTGTCAAACAATGACTTGTTAATTTTATGTTTATACTTTTAATTGAATTTAAAATTTGGAAATAATTTAAAATTTTGTTTCTTTTACAGGTCTATTTGGTACTTCATCCATAGCAGCAACCCTATCCATTGAAAAAAGTATCAGTTAAGTCACTCATAAAGGTACAGGTTGTAACTACCAGTTGCCAGTTTTATATGAATAAAAAAAATTTCATACATTTTTGTATCATTTCTATCTGATAACACGTAGCCTAATAGAATTCCTTCTCCAAAATCGTCACTGGTCATTAAGGTAGTTAGTTCAAAGCCATATGAATTTGTTCCATGAGTTCCATCTACACAAACAAATTTATTTGCAAATTTTTTGACATATTCTATAGTTGTATGCTGTTCATTAGAATGAGACAAAAACTGTTTTTGCTTAAATAATATGTCTCATTTTCAATGCTTTGGGGTTTATAAAACAAAATCGGGCTATTTTTGTCACTTGAACATTCTTCAATCCATAAAAATACACTTGTTGCATCATCTGAATACCTAATACCATCAACCACATCGAACGATTTTTTAATATTGTTAATGTCTTTTTTTGTCAGCAAATCTATTTGTTGCAGCCCACTTGTACTAACATTCTCTCTGACAGAGTTCATAATATTTGGCACTGATGCTCCAAGCAAAAGCTTACTAGTAATCACACTTTTTTCACATTTGGAAATGTAAATATGTTGTAAAACCATATTGTGCCCATAATCAGTTCTGAAGTACCTACCTACTATGTACTACATTGGTTGCATTATTCACCTTTATGATTATGTGACTAGTGCACACATACCCAACTTTTTATGACCCTTGCGACTTTTGTAGTCGTTTTCTGCCCAATACGCTGACTGAAGATGTACCTACGATATACAAACAAACATTTAAATTGTGTTAAGCTTATTAATAAGTAGAGTGATATAGTTTAGATAAAAAAAATAGATACATACCAGATCGGTTGCATTCGTAATAATATGATGTACAATCAGTCCCAACTTTCTTGCCACTAGAAAGAACATATTCCACTTTATTCCGTTTTTCTTCAGCTTTAAGCCATATTTGAAAATCTACAAATTCGAATCATTTCTTAGGAGTAAAAAATCTGTCCTATGTATAACATCTACTTACCATTTATTGATAAACATTGTTGGTTGAGATATTCTCCTTAAGGTCATGTTTTGATACCAAATGCTGAATTAGTTCAATTTTCCTATTAAAGTGGGTATCACATTCCAAGCACATATGATTTTTGTTTAAATTTTTTGGATTGTCTTGTTTATGTACAACCTTAATATGTTTAGTTAAAGAGCTTTTATCAAAAAAAAACACTTACAACACAAATTACATTTCACATTCTGGCACTTTGTGCTTTTTAGAGGAAATTCTTATACACAGTGTATTAATTTCAAATGTCTATTTACATTACTTTTGTTATTAAACGATTTATCACATACACAGCAGGTATTAAGTTTTTCCATTTTCGTTCAAACAAAATCGCTCTTCTCAAAACATGTTACAAACGAAACAAAAAGAATAAGTAATAAGAGGTTATGAATAAATTCCGCTAAAAGTAAAGTATTTTTTACGCAAAAGTAAAGTATTTTTAAATTTATCGGCATTTATTTTCAAGGTCAGGACTAGAAGTCTTTATAACCCTACAAATTGTCAAGGTGTCAAAGTAACACTTTTAAACTTCCCGCTATTTACTTTCAAGGTCAAGACTAGAAACCTTTCCTGTCTTTAGCTGCACGTCAGAAATTGAGGTTAAAAATGTTACTTATTAAAATGTTTAAGTTGGTACTGTCGTAAATGTTAGTTTGGTGCATTAAACGTCAAAATGACAATTCCCTTTAACAGTTACTTAAGAATTACAAAATTAAACACTTACCATGAGTTTAAATGAGTAGCATTTACATGTCCCGGGAACGACGAATTATTCTTCCAATCTAACTAAAAAAAGGCATAATTTTAGCATTTTTTCACAACTGAAATTTTGTTTAACAAAAATTTTACCTTTAAATAAATATCGTAAACGGTTATCGGGGTGTGTTGTGACCATAGCGAGGAGCGAAGCTCCGTAGCTAGTTTCTTCAATCATAAATCAATTTTTATTAATTTTAATAGGTACTCTAGTATCACATTTTCGATTTTCGTTTGGTACAATATGACATGAAATTTAACACTTTTTATTATAACTCTGAAAATATCGTTACACATAAACGTTATAATACAATAGTCAATATTCTTTTTTTAAAGTTACCCCTCACAATTAGTATGTCGATGCAGACACGTAATTTTTTTAAATTTCTTGGATGCGTTTATCAGGATATCCATGGCGCTGGTTTTGGTGTGCGTATTTGTACTTTTAGAACTAAAGGTAGGTACTTGATCTTGGAGATTAAATTTACATTTGTGTTATATTCACAAACTACCCATTGGCTGGTTTGTGGTTGTATTCAGAGATGTATAATGAAGTACGTCATCCATCCATGTCCATAAACAGCATTACTAGTACCTAGGGGACACACAACGCTTCCACAGCACCTGTATCTCTTCTTTTCATGTTGAAATTTTTTATTGTCTTTATTTTTGAAAAGGAGAGGTTTTAGCCAAGGCTGCTCTACAAACCTAACCCACCATACCTACAAAGTACTCACGCCTGAAAAGGGGTTCGAACCAGAGACTTTCTTTGGGTTGAATGGTTGTGAAGATGTTACAATTTGTAAAATAACTAAAAAAGTAGAGAAAATAAATTCATCAAATTGTTTGTCTGATTATTAAAGTGACTGAAATATGCTGATTGTACCCATCTCAGAACTTCTAACACGCATCCAGTATTCATTGCTTTCCAGTATCTTACCCACACTTAATAAATCTCTTCTACATTTTGCATTATTTAAATAACTGTCATAAGTATTGCATTGATTTTATTCAAACGTTCTAAATACTTTATGAAAATAAAAATCAAATTATAGAATTAAGAGTTTATGAAAACACACAATTTATATAGTTATAGTATATACAGGAACAACATTTGATACATTTTAACTAAAATTAAAAACAATATTAATTGCAATAAATACAAAATAAATGTTTATTTGTTTTCATACTAAAGTAGGTGTAAAAACAACTACTTTCCCGAAAATGATATTCAATTCCTAGATGGCACAGTTATAATTTTTTCAACTTCTTTCTCTCAGTATGTAAGTGAAGTAGCTGAATACGTCGTAAAAGTAAAAAGGTATGTGTTCTTCTGATGTAAAATTAAAAATCAGGATCGAAAGTTAAAAATATGGGTTTTATCTATTTACCTAAGCTAGCTTTTTTAATGGATCTTGGTCTAAAGTATGAGTTGATAAATTTTTAAATATTAAATTAAAATTGATTAGTTTTGTGTCAAAAATAATTAATTTGCAGATGAGGTTATTTTCCGAAAAATTATGAACACTTTTGAATGTACTTTCTGCTATTTTACAAATATAAATTATCAGAAGGTTTTATCACATCGCCTTTGTTTTTTTTTTTTATTCAACAATTTCAAAAATTAGTTATTTTATGTCAGTGAAGCTGCACAAATATTACAGTTTAAAGATATAATTAATTTTCTTGAAATAAAACCGGCAATGTATTTGTCATGTATTGTGTAAACCGGCCTTCATAAGATAGATGAAGGAGAGGAGGAATATATGTTGTTAAGATAGTGGTAGACTATTGTAGCGTTTGTTAAAAGTATTATGTATTAAGATATTAATAAATTGGTAAAATCAATAATATAAATTTCTATAATATGAAGCGACAGTAAAGATATAAAATATAAAACAGTATTCAACTACATCATTTTCATATTGTGAAAAAGGAGACAAAACAACTGCACGAGTTGTTTATTTTTATAACATAAACGTTAATAAAAGCGTTAGCACTTGTTCTCAAGTATTTTTTCTTATATGCACATTATCAGTTTTAGCAATGTTTTGCCAACCATTAGCTAATGATCTTCTATCTCATTTATTCTTGTGAGTTCTCCCTCTAGACTATGTTCATACTAATATTAGGTCTATGCAATCAATACTAAACTCACTAACAGAACCATAGGAGGCGTAAGGCCCAATAATTGTATACAAAATGGTAGGCTACTTACTAAATTAAGGATATAATTTATATAAGAATTTGTTTCAAAACAAATTACGAAGAACAAGGCATCATATTGATTGTTCATAATTGTTAACAAAAGCCCGTTTTTTGTATAGAATTTGCTGGACTTATACGTTACACTAAGCGCTGACTTATGTTTAGTTCAAATATAATTACCACAATTCTTAATAACGCAATGAATCATTTACATGGAAATGTTATACAAACTCTACGGAGACCATTCATATTTTTGGTTTTATAAAAATGTTGGTCAAATTTAATAAAAGTATCCCTTCGAAAGTGATATCTGTCCTGTACGAGTGTAACCTTTGATAATAGTGTAATACACTGTTAATGCTATACACGGTACCCGTATAATAACTGTATGCTGCTGCGGGAACACTCCGTAGTTAGTGTGAGAGAGAGAAAGAGACGCGCAGTGAAAGATGGAATATAGTCAGATTCCCAAGATCCCCCAAAAATTATACGTATGCGTAATTGTTTTATCTTATATATTCGGTGTTGATGTTTTTGATGTGTTAGAAGAATTGTTTTCTAGTACATTACGCATTTCTTTTCCATGCATATAACATCAGGCAGATATAATATCAAGATCTGTTTATTATTATGTATTAATATCAGAATCAAGCAATACTATAAGCAAGGTGAAGCGGTAGCAATAGGTCAAGTGCAAGAATAAGAAGGAATCTAGACTGCAATCTTCCTAATTTTTATGTTCTTTTGTGCCTATAAATAATATCCGAATATATGAAAACTTTGATTTTATTACCGTCTCCTATATTTTGTTTAGATTTGCACAATTTACTTCCAGTAAGTGCAATTTTGTGTTTAGAAATATGAACTAGTTTTTGTGTGAAGTTTATTAATTGATTAATTGCGTACATATATTTGCTGAAACGGTATAAAACAAATTTTGATGACAAAACAAAATTGAGTACAACACTTAGTGAATCCACCCAACCATCGTGGCTGATTCTATTTGTTACTTATTTTAACCGTCTTCTGTTTTATTTACTATGATCAAATTCAGGGTTAGAAAAATTAAAATAGAACAAATATTTTTAAAATGTGTTAGATATCGTACTTCTTACTTACTCCTTTCAATAACGCTGTGCATAAATGCCTGTAAAAACCATTGTTCCATATTTCCTCTAACGATAAATAAAACACCATCCCATCGCTATTCAATAAAAATCAGTATTTGTTGAATGCCTATTAAAACTTCAAAAATGAAACACCGCGCGCTGTAAATATTGTATAAAAGTTGACTCTCTCTATGCCTTATCTCTTTTTAACGCGAAAAGGCTACGAATTGGAACCGCGATGCACCACTACGTGCGCGTACCTCTCTACTATCCTGAAGCTATATAACAGGAAACTTACTAGATTTTAAAGACCCTTACAGTTATTTGAGGTTTGTGAAGCTAATATGAAGTAAATTAGAAAAATGTATTGATATCGCTTTAAAATTATACCTTACCTGCGTTTGCATCAACCTTGTGTATATTTTAAACTAAGGCGCCAAAATAATCGAGTAGTTTAGTTGTGAAAACATACAATTTTTGGTTATGAAATCAGACGTCAAACTGATTGCTCACACACTATTAACTAAAATATATTGCCGCCCGTATGTTTGCAATAACATTATGTATATTATAATTGCCAATATGACTGCTTTGTTACATTAAGAGGGCATGCAACGCAGCAAGACGCCGTAATGATTTTTAGCACAGTACTTTATGTACGGGTTCCAGAATGAACGTACGAAAATTATGTATATAGGAAAAATAAAGTAAGAAATATATGGAATAGACAATGGAACTCAGAAAAAAATGCTGATATATATACTTCAATAAAATGTCAGAGAATATGTCTTGTTCTAGGTGACGCCAAATTATTACCGAAGAGAAGCACTATCCCACAAGGAATGTTCTGTAAAATATATTCTTCCCTTTTCATTTGACCTACAACAATATGGATCTAAATTAATGCCAGAAAAACATTCTAATATAAAGGAGTCAAGTTTGTAAGACTATGCTTGGAAGATAATTAGCTTCCGACCTTAGTATTTATCAGCTTTGGGAAGACTATAAAAAAATTTGTGTGTTCAGTAACTTATGAAGCATATCTTAAGGTTTTTCAAAAATAAAACAGGGTTTTCAAAACCATTCCAAGATAAATGTCCAAGTTGCGGTTTATATAAAGAACATATAAATAAAATAACTTGCGACCAACAACGAAATAATGAAGAAATAGAAATTATGGAACACCTTACTGAAGAGTGTGAAACGTGTCAAAAATATGCAGAGCACAAGAGAAGATACACTGCTGCTCGCAAATTATATCACCATGACGTAAATAAAACTTGGGATGTTAACGTCGACTTGTTTGCTGTAGATATGCAAAAAATATTAATTGTACCAAAAATGATGAAAAAACAATTTAATGACGAAACAAAGCACATTATATTTTGTGCTGATAACTGTGCAGCCCAAAACAAAAATTGGACGCTGTTTAGTTCGTGCGTACTTTTTGTAAATGAAGATTGGGGTCCTGAAACAATAAAATTCAGATTTTTTGAATCAGGACTCTCATTTATGAAGGATGATGCACTTCACGGAGCCACTTAGAAAAAAGTGGAACAAAACAAAAGTTCTTAATTTTGAATTAATAAAAAGTTCTTGCAAAAATGCAAAAGTAATTGACCTTCACACATCAGACTTCTTAGATTTTGAAAACGTATATCCAGCCTGAAAACAAGGTGTCAATAACATTCCTTTACTAGCTAATATAAGAGAATGTCAATTTAGAAAAGGAATCTTTATTTTTAAAGTCAGAACTGGAAGACACTGATTTCAAAGAAGTCAAATTCCTGAAGTCAAAGTTTAAACATAATAATATGTCACCCAGGTATCTACTGCTAGGGGCATAAACAAAGAAAAAAAAGATAAAATCATTAAGGAACTGATTAGTCATATGCCACCAAAAAAAAAAACAAATTTTTTGAAAGCAACTCCCGGTCTCAGAAAGTGCTAACGACCACAGTAAATCAACAACTGTTTTGGCAGAAGATCAGTGACCTTTACTTACATGTACCTTAGAATACAAAAAGTGTTATCTTTATGTAAACATGTTTATTAATTACGTAAATTGTTAATGAAAATTATATTACAAGATATAAAACTAACTAGTCTTTTAATTTGTAAATTCTTCAAACTTCCAGAGTAAAAAATAACTTACTAAATATTTTAAGTGTAAAATTCTAGATTAGTAAATAACGATACTAGATTTTTCAGTTGTAGAAAAAACTTGCTAGACTTCTGGTATGTAAATATTTCGAACATTTCAAAAAACATGATTTTAGTATGTTCACACAGAGGTTTTTTTTTAGAAAATGTTAATTATTTAAAAATTTTGAGAATGCAGGATTGCAGCTTGAGTAATTGGTATATTAAGTTTTAAATTTCGAACTTGTATCTTAATAAGTTATGCAAAATTTGATCTATAAAATCTTATTTTTTGATGTCCTAACACCTGCTAATCTCGACTTACTAAGTTTTTATTTTGCACGGAATAAATGTGCTCTTAAAAACAAAGGTGTAACTTTAACCATAACAATGTTGTTTTTCTAAGAGGACACTGCTTGTGATAATTATATGTTTTTGAAATCTAAAACTTAGACGATATTAAAAATAAATTATAACACAAAACTACTGTTAATTTACCGAGATCTACTTTATATTAAATCCATTTGAAAGTTTGATGCATGATCATATTTATCTATAAATATTAACACATCAGTAAATACTTAGGCACTGTAAACAAGATTATTATAAATTAAATGTAAAAACTATACCAACGAAAACACGCCTATAAATAAAACACTAATCTACACATAATTATTGTGTGTATAATCACATTAATGGCATTTGTATTTATAACTTGCGGAGTACTTCCTAAAATGATTTTTTAAATTATATTTGTGATTTGTTCCATAATCACATTGGTCACATTTGAATTCTTTACTTAAAATGTGTTTTTTAAGATGAATTTTCAAAGCAACTTTGTAATTTGTTCCATAATCACATTGGTCACATTTAAATTCATAACTTGAGGAGTATTTTTTAAGATGAATTTTAAGACTACCTTTATGATTTGTTCCATAATCACATTGTTCACATTTGAATTCCTTACTTAAAGAGTGTTTTTTAAGATGAATTTTAAAATTACTTTTATGATTTGTTTGATAATCACATTGGTCGCATCTAAATTCATAACTTGAATAGTGCTTTTTAAGATGAATTTTAAAATTACTTTTGCTATTTGTTCCATAAACTCATTGGTTGCATTTAAATTCATAACTTGAATAGTGCTTTTTATGATGAATGTTAAGATTACCTTTCTGATTTGCTCCATAATCACATTGATCACATTTGAATTCTTTACTTAAAGAGTGCTTTTTAAGATGAACTTTAAAATTATCTTTGCGATTTGTTCTATAATCACATTGGTCACATTTAAATTCATAACTTGAATAGTGCTTTTTAAGATGAATTTTAAGATTAACTTTCTGATTTGCTCCATAATCACATTGATCACATTTGAATTCTTTACTTAACGAGTGCTTTTTAAGATGAATTTTAAAATTATACTTGCGATTTGTTCTATAATCACATTGGTCACATTTAAATTCATAACTTGAATAGTGCTTTTTAAGATGAATTTTAAGATTAGCTATATTAATTGCTCCATAATCACATTGATCACATTTGAATTCTTTACTTAAAGAATGCTTTTTAAGATGAATCTTAAGACTACCTTTATGATTTGTTCCATAATCACATTGTTCACATTTGAATTCTTTACTTAACGAGTGTTTTTTAAGATGAAGTTTCAAAGCACCTTTGTAATTTGTTACATAATCACATTGGTCGCATTTAAATTCATAACTTGAGGAGTGATTTTTAAGATGAATTTTAAAATTACTTTTGCTATTTGTTCCATAAACACATTGGTTGCATTTAAATTCATAACTTGAATAGTGCTTTTTAAGATGAATTTTAAGACTACCTTTATGATTTGTTCCATAATCACATTGTTCACATTTGAATTCTTTACTTAAAGAGTGATTTTTAAGATGAAGTTTCAAAGCATGTTTATCATTTGTTCCATAATCACATTGATCACATTTGAATTCTTTACTTAACAAGTGTTTTTTATGATGAATTTTAAAATTATCTTTGTAATTTGTTCTATAATCACATTGGTCACATTTAAATTCATAACTGGAGGAGTGTTTTTTAAGATGAATTTTAAGACCACTTTTATGATTTGTTCCATAATCACACTGGTCACATTTTAATTCTTTACTTAAACAGTGTATTTTTAGATGAGTTTTAAAACTACTTTTGCGATTTGTTCCATAATCACATTGTTCACATTTGAATTCTTTACTTAAAGAATGATTTTTATGATGAATTTTAAAATTATTTTTGCGATTTGTTCTATAATCACATTGGTCACATTTAAATTCATAACTTGCAGTGTGTTTTAAAACATGATATTTTAAACTTTTTTTCCACTTTGATACAAAATCGCAATGGTTACACTTATATTTAAAATTTCCACTGTGTTTTAAAACGTCATGTTTTATATTTTCTTGCATTATTGTTGAACTATTAAATTTACTTTCACACTGTATGTTTGTAATGTGTTCGATACTGTTTTCATTTCTATGATACACTTCACTTGAGCTAACAACTTTTACTAGAGAAGAGATGTCTTCTTTCTTGATATTCACGCTATCTGTAAAAATAGTGTTAAATTTGTACTACGTGAACGGTAATTAATTTTACCTTGTATTAGATCAGTATTTACTATGAGATGTTGGGTTACAAGTGAACTTATTCCTTCTTCCTCTTCTGGTTCGACTTTAACAAGTTTCATATCAATCTCATAAGACATTTCGAAGAATTCGTGTTTCTTAAAGATACACTTTATACCACACTTAGGTCAAAGAATAAAGACTATTCTTCGCATAAGTGCAACACATCAAATTATTCAGGACGCAGTACTTAACATATATGGTATTGCCATCAAAAGTAACTACATACAAATTATACATCGGTTTAGTACGGTGTATCCCATCCCGGCGATTGATATCCCGCCATTGAACTCGATACAAAACTGGAATGCGCGCTCGACGTTTGTTTATGTGTGACGCGGCTAAAAACCGATTGCAGGTATCAACTCCGAAAAGCCACGAAATTACGTCTATCGCCTTGTACTAAAAGAAATAGCCATGATGCTTATCACTTGGATTGTGCATTCGTACTAATATTAATTGGACACGTGATCTGAGAGGGCTCACTTTCCTCGCCACCAGATCGATAATATTCATTTAAGTTGGTGCGATGAACCATAACGCTCTAGTAAGTAGATATACTAGCTTTTCTATTGTAAAGTAAGGTGATATTAAACTAGAGTTTTCTTTTGCAAAAGAAACTATTTCAAAAGAGTATGTTAATTAAATTGTTTATTCGCTTGTAAAAAGGGCACACCAGTGTCTTTTAGTAAATTTGGCAGTATTGTTAAAAAATCTCGGATTTTTAAAAGTAGTAACTTACAATTTTAAAAACATTAGTAAGTAGGTCTTCAGCCTCCCAAGTGCGTGGTATAGAAATCTCGTTTTTCTAGTAAGTCGACTTATTAGATTTTTGTATTGCACGAAAGATTTGATGTCACAATCATGTAAGCATTCGCTATATCTAATTTTTGAAACACTAGACTTAGAGAATTCCATAAAAAATTCTGTATACTGGGTGTTTCTAAATTTGGTGGCAAAAACTTGAGAATGCATACCTCGCGTGAAAATAAAAAAAAGTTGCTGTCAACACAGGTCAGAAAACGCCTCTTCAGGGAGCTTAAGCCATTTGGAGATTATCTTTAAAAACTGGTTTACGGTTTACAGTTCCGGAATGACCGCATCTATCGCAAACAAATTTGGGACATACATTTCTCTCAGTGCCGCTAATTATTTGAGACCACTGAGCAATGCTAGCTTTATCCAGGAGCGTGCATATCAAGGGGGTAATTGGGTAAATTTGGCCCCATTTTTGTTACACTTCGATTTTTAGCTATTTGACACCAGATTATAGTTCACCCATACCTATTACATAAAAAAGGGTACTTTTGGTAAGAGTCGATAAATATCACCGTTTCTTCAGAAATGAGCAAAAAACAAATTAAGACAGAGTAAACAATAAGTTCAATTCTAAGAACAAGTGTTGTCGTGTAACTGTCAGTTTAGCATAAGTCATAATAATTTAAATAAGGGATAGTAAAGACAGTTACGTTTCGGTTAATGATGAATGAGGAGATGGCCGATATGCACATTATGTGTGGTTGATATTTTGGCAATGGTCTTGAAGCACGGACACTATATCCCGGTGCCTTTCCAAACCTCTGCGTCCCGGATAGGAAAACTTTTGAAAGTATTGATCGTAGGTTACGGGAAACAGATATTTATTAGGTTAGACTGTATTTTATGTGCTCCTCTTTAGCAATTTTCATGGGTTCGTTTAACGTAACCGTTACTAACCGGAGAAGATCACGGACGACAAGAAGACCCCAATATTGAGAAGCTGCCTTACGAGCAGTAGAGCAAAATCCAAACTCTACTGCGCGAGAAATTGTAAATCGTTTGGACTCGTCAAATTTGACAGTATGGCGAATACTTCACAAATAGTTGTTGAAGCCGTACCACGTTGAACGGGTACAAGCATTGTCACAACTTACGGATTATCTTCCTCGGTTAGAATTTTCTCAATAGTTTGTTCAACAATGTCGAAAATCGTTAGTTCAATAGTTGAGTGTTGTTTGCCGATGAGGCAGGTTTTAGAAGCGACATTTTCATAATACGCATGTTTGGGTTGGCAAAAATCCCCATGCTTTTCTTGAACCTCGCCATCAACAAGAATTTAATTTAAATGTAGGGGCTGGTATTGTAGACGATTATTTAATAGGACCATTTTGCTACCACTAAGGTTAAATGGGAAACCGATCTTCTGTTTCTTCAAAATGATTTACCAGAATTGCTTGTCCCCCGTGTGCTAAGAAATAACTTGTGGCTAATGCATGACCGGGTTCCCTCTCATTTCAGATTACATGTAAGAAATTACCGTTATCATAAATTTGGTCAAAGATGGATTAGACGAGGTGGACCTTAGTCATGGCCTGCAAGGTCACCAGATTTGAATCCTGTACTACCTATCGGGATATCTAAAAACGATCGTTTATGTTGCGATAGCGCTAGAGTCGTTCTGGGACTATAAACCGAAAACCATCTTCAAAGGGCTCTAACTTGAAAAAGCTTTTTCGGATCCGTGTTTACAGGAACCTTTTCTGTTACTGTCGGTGTTATAGAAAGAACTTTCATTTGTAGAAATGCTACATTACCAAATTGTCTAGTGTAATAAAATTGTGTAAGAATCAAATATTACTAAATTTAATTCGACAGCAACTTTAAAATTTTGGCTTTTAAGATTGATTGTCATGTGTAAGATTAGTATCCGAGTACGTCTTAATAGCTATGTACGGTTTTTCTTAATTTGTACAATATATATCATTTTTGGGATACCTACTCTTTTTGATTTATTATGTTTTGCTCCGCCAATCTTTTTAATACAACAACCTAAAGGGAATTTCAAAGATTCAATTGAACCCATCACTAAGTTTTCATGACACACAGCACGTGTGTGTGCTTAAAATGTTTTTCTTTTGCTTCATTAAGGTATAATCTTGCATAAGTTGAAAAGCTTCAGTCAATGCCAGTAGTCTGCATATATGCACATAGGAATGTCAACAGGAAATAACTTCTCAATATTAAATATTTATTAACTAAAGTATCAGTATGTGATACATTCATATACTTACAGGAATTCAGGTACCTTGTACTTAACAGTTTTAGTTTATATTAAGCTAATTGCACACTACAGACTAAATTATCAGCCGATAGTTTAGTCTAAGTTGGGTTGTATCCACGCATAGGTGCGAAACTATACTGTTTGATTTGCTATCGGTGTGTAGACTGGATGACTATCGGGCAGTCTGTGTCAGTTGTGTTTTTTCCTGAAATGTCGTCGAGAGTTACTGCAATTATTCTACGAAAAAAAAATAATCAAGAAGAGCTATCGTGATTGTTGGATGGATTCTATTTATGATCATAGATTAGTACATGGTAAATACTTAAATATATATATATATATATATATATATATATATATATATATATATATATATACAGCGTGTTCAGCGAGGAATGGGACAGTGCAATATATCGAGAGCGGATGAAGATTTTAAAATTATGAAAATATTTTTGTAAATATCTTCCAAGGGCGCACATTTGTTGGCACAAAGATTTGAATCAACGCCCATCACCGCCAGGTGGCGCTATCTAACTTCAATTTTTTAAATGCAATTCCCTATTTTTTATTTCATTTTTGGATTCTATGGCATATTTGTGATTACTTTTATTAAGACTCCTACCAACCTATCTTTTGTAGTTTCTGAGAAAAAAAATAATGTTTGGAATTTTATTAATTGAAAGCATACAAATTAAATTAAATGTTCAAATGTTTCTCCATCAAATGAATCTTAAATGGTTTGTATTTATTAGATTTTAATATTTTATGGACAGAACCAACTGATACGGCACACTCTTCAGAAATAGATCTCACAGACACATGAGGATTATAAGCTACACATGCTAATACACCGACGGTGTGTGCTTCATCTGTTGCTGTCTTTGTGCGATTCTCGCACTTACGGTGAGGAAAATGACCGGTTCCTCTCAAAATATTTGCTACACGAGCAAATGTATTTTTTCCGGGATGGGGTCGATCGGGAAACCTGGCAGCATACAATACTTGTGCAGCCCTTGCATTTTTTCTACATTCACCATAAATTATTACCATATCAAAATATTCTTCGTTAGAAAATGTAAACATAATATGGAATTTGAAGATGCACAGACGATTTTCAAAACTGAAACTGTTAACTGACAGAAACTTGACAGACACTTCATTACGCGTTTTTTTTCATGGCATGATAAATGTTTCACATGGTTCTTAATCGACTGTGATAAGTTGGCCCCCCTTACAATTTAGTGTACAGCGTATCGCATTATTTCGGCGTTATCTGCATTGTTTTTGTGGAAGAACAATCTTTTATCTTTAATTTGGTATAAAATTTGCTATTTTGTCTGTATCACTCAAATGTTTTGAGCACTTCCTGAAATTACGTTTTTTTGCTAAAATTCAAAGGATTATTTTTTTCTCAGAAACTACAAAAGAAAGGTTGGTAGGAGTCTTAATAAAATTCATCACAAATATGTCATATAATCCAAAAATGAAATAAAAAATAGCGCATTGCATTTAAAAAATTGAAGTGAGAGCGCCACCTGGCGGTGATGTGCGTTTATTCAAATCTTTGTGCCAACAATTGTGCTTCCTTGGAAGATATTTACAAAAATATTTTCATAATTTAAAATCTTCATCCGCTTAGATATTGCACTGTCCCTGAACAGTGTGTGTGTGTGTGTGTGTGTGTGTGTGTGTGTGTGTGTGTGTGTGTGTGTGTGTGTGTGTGTGTGTGTGTGTGTGTGTGTGTGTGTGTGTGTGTGTGTGTGTGTGTGTGTGTGTGTGTGTGTGTGTGTGTGTGTGTGTGTGTGTGTGTGTGTGTGTGTGTGTGTGTGTGTGTGTGTGTGTGTGTGTGTGTGTGTGTGTGTGTGTGTGTGTGTGTGTGTGTGTGTGTGTGTGTGTGTGTGTGTGTGTGTGTGTGTGTGTGTGTGTGTGTGTGTGTGTGTGTGTGTGTGTGTGTGTGTGTGTGTGTGTGTGTGTGTGTGTGTGTGTGTGTGTGTGTGTGTGTGTTGTGTGTGCGTGCGTGCGTGCGTTGCGTGCGTGCGTGCGTGCGTGCGTGCGTGGTGTGTGTTTTTTAATACATCTTATTTATTTCAACATGCTCCATTACAATTGAAAATATGTAATACTACATGCTTAGAATATATATATATATATATATATATATATATATATATATATATATATTTTTGAGATGAATCTAATTACGTGCAGGTAGCTATGTATTTGCATAGTGAAGGTTTACTTTAGTTTGTATGAAATGGTACATTTCATTAAATAATTTTAGAATAAAATGATTAATAAACATTGAGGTGTTTGAAAAATTTAAATATTTCTTAATATTGTGTTAATAATGTTAGTTTAAGTAATCGACAGCACAGTACATAGAAGTATAGGGGATGTTTGTTTTCGTTTATGAGTTAATTCAATTTTCATTTAGTTTTGTAAGTTTATATTAAACAATATTCCCTAACGACATGTAATACAGGTTGTGGTTGACAGAAATAATGTTAAAGCTAGATTTAGGCTGGTATCAATGTCGCATTTCACATGTGCGCAGCCAAGACTAGTGAGAACATTCGTATTTGTGCGTTAAACTCATATTAGTGCAAAACTTATGAAAAAACAGAACAAGCACATTAGTGAGTGACTATAAAACATGAATCATGCAGTAGCTCTGGGATTATTGTGCTTAATCAACAGTTTATGACCTTAAACTAGTGTATGACAACATTCCAACACTAGTCGTAGGAGAACTTATTAACCTATGAAAGTGATAATATAAATTAATTTGTGACTTGAACATTAACAATTATTGTGTTTAAAAGTGTGAAATTTAACATTAATTTTATATAGACAAAATGAGGTTATGTTATACCCTCGCACATAAATTTTTGTAAAAAGTATTTTAAATTGAGACAATTTATAGAAATTAAATTAGTAGAGGCAAAAATAGTAAGGTAGCCTCAATTTCATGTTATAATTCCTTATATTTATGTCCATTTTTGTTAATTTTAGTTTGTAAGAATTTTGGTAGAATTAAGTAATTTTCCTTTCAAATTGGCCGTAGGCATGTTTAAGTGTATATTAGGGTGTAGTAGCATCCCCTATTCATGTAGAGGTCATTTCCAGGCCTGTAAAATTCATAGAATTAGAGTAAATTCGATAAATAAGGGTAAAAATTAACGTAGTTATTAAGTGTAAGATTTAGATCATGTTTGGTGTCAAAATATAGATAAAATTATGGAGATTTTGGAAATGTTTTTAGATTTAAGAAATGTTAAACGGGGCGAAAGTTATAGGGTTTTAAAGAATTATCGTAATTTAAGAATTACATTAGCCAATAGGAATTCAGCAAATATTTATCATAACTAATGGAAACATTCGAAGATTTGGTTGTCGAGTAAAATGATATAAATACAAGTGGTTTAGCTTCACAAACTCTCTTGATTTTCATCTTTTGCAACAACTTGCCAAAGTAAGCTGTTGCGAAATTTTTTTTGAAAATAAAAATGTTTAAAACAAATTATGTCACTTCGGGAAAATAACAAAGTGCGATTTAGTATCGGAAGTGGTCACGAAACAAGTGATAGTTTTTTTGTTCGTAAAATAATTTAAAATAAGGTTAGTTTACCTTTTCAAACCTCAAATCGGAAGTTTCGTTAAGTTATGAAAATATTTCTGCCGTTTCGACTTTGTTCATTTAAATTTGTATTGTTTGTGTTGATGTGCATATTAAATTGTGTTGTCTTCAAGTTTTTGTCATTATACACCTTGTTTATTAAAAGTGTGTTTAATTTACGACAACCATCAACAATCCATGCTTTTTCAAAATTTAAGTAATAAAGAAGCGATGAGCCTAAAATAAAGATTCGTGAATATATTAATATTAATAATGAAACCTACCGAAGTGAATAAGCTGGTTATTTAAAAGAAAACTTTGGATGTTCGAGGAGCAGAATTGCAGTTCGCAGGAGCTGTTGTCTTCAATCATCTTCAGCAGCAGTTACCCACGAAAGGAGGACATTTATGTGAGTACTTTGTTGACATTGATACTATATTGTTATGTTCATAATTGATATCCTTTGTAATAATCATATGTGCAACAACAGGTATACATGTTCAAAGGGAATGTTATTTGTTCTAAAAATTTAAATGGTTTATGTTAATTGTGTTTTTTATTAGTCAAACGTCGTTATACTTACTTGTTTGTCAAATTTCACTTTTCTTTATGATCAAATCATATGGTTGCGTATTCACAGCGCATGCTCACGTATATTTTTAAAAGAATTTGTTTTGTACAGGGTCTAACACAGATATCTATGCGAATTAAAAATTATAATTCAATTTATTTAATCAATTCAGATATTATAAAATTAAATAGGACATTACCTCAATGTGTTTTGATCATGTTGACTATGATTATTGTATTCAAATAAGTAATTTAATTCAATTTCATGATCATTTATTTTACAATATTAAAAGTAGGTTCCTTCTAAATTTTGATCCCTATCCCCTGTTAGATGAGTCTCACTGTTCTACCGGATATTATTTTATATCATAAATATAATTACAATAATAATAATTTAATAAATATTAAAATCTTAAATATAAACATAATAAATAGTTAATTAAATAATAAACAGGGGGAAATTTCAGTACAATATATATATATATATATATATATATATATATATATATATATACATACATATATATATATATATATATATATATGTATATTCAGATATTTGTTAAGCTAAATATCATCGTAAGAGAGCTACATTAAACATAAATTAATTGCATTGGAATTGAGTAAGCGTGTATAAAAAGCACAAATTGTATAAGAACAAAGTAACATAAAACTAACTGCAAATGTGATTATAGGATATGTTGTTAGCTAATTAAATCAAATTTCCTAAGTATAAAAGTGTAATCATAGTTGAACAATAGATTTCTTCATTATAATGTTTTCCGAGCATCTTCGGAATAGTAAAAATATGTATTTTCATCTATAAAATACATGTAATCCATCTTGTATGAGGATATTATAGTCTGGTACCATAATATGCTTCTATTCTAATACAAAAAGAAATTAAATTGTAACAATCAACCTAAGAAGATTAAAAATACATGTTAAAGATTGTGAATCAGAACATATTTAACAAGATTCATAGAACTTATTAAGTTTAAAAGTGAAATTAAACAAATATTATGTTATAAATTTACATAATAGTGTGATTAGGAAGTGTTACAACTTAAATTAACATTCTAGATGTGGTTTAAGCATAAATGTTCTGAAATCAAGTCATGGTGAATTTCAGCGTAGTGGTTGAGACAAAATGTTTCTACATAAACCGTAAAAGTGTTAGAAACTGGTGAATCCCCATGTATTTTGGGTCATAGAATCCATTTCTGTTTATAGTTTTCCGGTAGGAAGTAGAATAAGTTAGATATAAGTAAATTTGTAAATGAACATTTTCATATCTGTTAAAATTTAGGTAGATTAGGAATTTTAAAAGGAAATATGCCATGTGAGGTGACTATAAAAAGGAAATTTTGTGTAGAATTCAAAAATAATTATGTTTTTACGATATGACACTAACTTTTTGTATAAAGTTATGTGTAAAAATAATAATTTACAAATTTCTGAAAAATGATTATCCAATGAGAATTAAACACTGTTACGTTTGTACTGACAAAATTTGCAAAGGTGAAGGGTGGTTATTCAGAAGCTATATAAGAAAGTGGCAAAACATTTGCTATACTCTCTTGTAATTTTTCAAAGTGTGAACATGTTACTCGAGGTGTACATGAATAAAAATTTAAGATCGTTCATGTGGTTCGTATATCCTAAAAATTTTATAATACTAAACAATTGAAATTTAAAATTGTGAATAAAAATAAGGTTCACGTAAATTTTATTCCGAGAGATGTGTTGTCGGTGTACAAGTGAATGTAAATAGATTTATTTCAATTATTTCGTTTAAATTAAAAATTATTTTAACCAAATTATTATTGCGTTATTTTAATTGAAATAAAAATTAAAAAAGTTGCAAGTGCATAATAAATTTGAATGCAGATAAAATTATTGTATTTTCTTATACAATAACCTGAAAATAAATTATTATATTTGTTAATATAATAAAATAAATTAAAGTGCTTTTGGAAAAGTAACAAGGCGAATATTGATGCAGATCTTCTGTAGATCTTCCACCGACGGATCAATAAGATCAATGGAATTCGAATTACTTCTGAATTGGAAATTGGATCAGCTGAAAGAAAATACATTAATGTTAGTCTATGAATCTTATATATTTAGTTGAGGGTACGTTGAATATTATAATAATTTATTTATGTACATGAATGTAAAGGATGCAAGTGAATTATATACTAGTCTGGAAATAGTTCAATTACTTAGTCATTTTATAGTGATTCAATATTATTTTAAAAGAAAAAAGATACTTACCCAAATTATATTAACGTTATTGTTTAGTCATGATGTGATACACACATATATTCAGGTCAATGATATTCGCATGCTCACAATATGTTATATATTTGTAGATGATGCAAGGTGTTTCAATAAAGTTAAAATAGACACAGTTCCAGATCTTATTCAAATCATCATTGAATTTAGTTTACAAAAGAACCTTAAGTAAATGTTTAATGTTTTTTTATACTGAACTATATTGAACGCTATCCCTTGAGTCGAGGCAATTTATTTAAATAAGACCAACAGTAATTATCATAGGTATCATAAGTTGTAGTAAAATACGAGGAATCGTTTTTATATTCCCGGACTAGGCAATTTAACATGTTAATGTAATTTTTCATTTTATTGATTTTAAATCACATATGCAAGGTAACGTGTTTGATAATTTACAAAACAATTGCAGCATTATTAGTACTAATATCTGTCAGTTTGTGTTGTAACGTCTCAAAATGGACAAACTTGAATATCGAGCTGTTATAAAATTTCTTACAAAACAAGGCATATCTCCAAAAGTTATTTGTGAAGAAATGTTGATTGTATACGGGGATAATAGCCCTTCCAAGTCAACTACTTATGAATGGTCAAAATTGTTTAAACATGGCCGAGAATCACTAGATGATGATCCCCGTCCAGGTCGGGCTGACATGATCACTTCGGATGTTATTGAAAAAACCATGTGTTTGGTATTGGAAGATGCAAGATTAAAGAAGCGACAATTAGCGTCTTTATTAGGAGTTTCAGAGACCACAGTTTTCAGAATTTTACACGTTTACCTTGCATGACAAAGGTCAGTGAGAGATGGGTTCCACGAATGCTTACGCCTTTATAAATGCTTACTCGAATGGAGAAGTGTGAAGAATTTTTGGCGCTTTGTGGGAACGAACTAGATTTAATTATCAATCGACTTATCACCGGAGATAAAACTTGGGTCCATCATTTTGATACTGAGTCGAAACAAGAGTCGATGCAGTAGCATATTAGGTGTTCCAATCCTCCCAAAAAGTTTAAAGTCGCCCCTTCTGCAGGAAACATAATGGAAACTGTTTTTTGGGATTGCCAAGGAATTTTAATGATTTATTATCTGAAGAAGGGTGATACAATCACAGGAGAGTATTATGCAAGCTTAATGCTGCTTCATGATAATGCACCAGTCCATAAGTCAACACTTTCAAAAGCTGCGGTTGCTACATGTGGCTTTGTAGAAAATGATCATGTACCTTATAGTCCAGATTTAGTCCCCAGTGACTATTTTTTGTTTCCAGATCTCAAAAGAACACTAAAGGGAAGAAAATGTAGGGACGATGATGAACTTATAGCGGCTGTTGAAAGCAATTTTGCAAGCAAACCAAAGGAATATTTTTAAAATGGGTTAAAGATGTTATTAAAACGATGTAATTCCTGTATTGAAAAACAAGGGGCCTATATTGAAAAATAAATTTCTGTTGTTCTAATCTACTCTTATCATTCCTAGTCCGAGAATATAAAAACGACCCCTCGGACATTACAATTTACTAACACAATTAATCTCTATTATTTCATCTAATTCAAATGAGGTAATTAATTTATTATAATCACAATTAAAATTAAAATTATAAATATTAAAATTATATATATATATATATATATATATATATATATATATATATATATATATATATATATATATATATTAATGGCTATAATTACGTGGATAATGATTTTAATGATTTGGCTTGGCAATAATATTTAAATTGTAATATATTTGGGGATAAATTTCTTATTGTAATAATAAATTTTATAAAAGAAATTATATTTGCGCCGTATTAACTCAAAATCTCTTTTGGGGATAGGGTTCAATTGTAATTGTTGGAAAATTAAATTAAATCTGGGAATATTCATGTAAGTGATCAAATTGTATATTATAATAACCTGTTACAATGTGAAACCAACTTTGTTGAGATCTGCACGAACTACGCATGCATTGCGTACTTAATACTGAAGTAAATGTAGCCTGTCAAAAATTTCTGCAATTGATCTAAATATTAAGCAAAATTTAAATTTTGTTTGAGGTAACCTTGTTAATTTTATAACAACACTGAATCATTTACTTTTCAGATATTGACACGTGTATTCGTACAAACATTTATACATTATCAAAAAAAAATAAATACAGGACACCCAAAAGTAATCAATGCAATAGGGTTATGGTAGAAAATACAACTCACATATGTTACTGCAAATTCCAAAAAATGGTCATGTCAGGTTGCTCCACATTAAACATTGGACGTAGACTTCTTACCATAAATCGGTGATACTGCTTTGCTGTCCCAAATATACCTTTATTGTAGATTCTGTTATGAAGTGAAAATTTATTTTATGACCTTAATCACTGTCCACAAAATAAACATCGAATCCAAAATAATTGAAGAAATTTACTAACATACAAAAAAATTGCAAATCACCCGATGTTTACACACGATCTTGAAAAACGAAACAATTACAATTTTATCAACAATTGTGATCGGTAACCTTATTTTTAATTTTAGTTATAGGTTAAAACAATTGTTGATGTTATCTCAACTCTACGTCGATCGCGTTTCAAATACGATAATGTTTACGAGAATTGTTACTTACATGTTAACACAAATGATACGAACACTATGACTTATTAATCACAAACATTTTTAAAGGCAAGAGAGCGAGAAATCAGGAGCAATTCCTTTTATACTTTTCTCTTAGATACCAAATTTTCAATTTTTTTACATTACACACAAAAGAGTCTAGCTTCTGGTTGGTCTAAACAAAATTGTAAACTTAACTAAAACATAAATTATGCTATATCTTTAAACAATTTTTACACAATTCGGATTTGCTTTATAATTACAGATTTGGAATCAGGCCAACATCCCGCATAAAAAGACACCTCACAAGCCCTATTTTGCTTCGATGATTTTCATTTTGACAACTTATATTCTAAATTTACTAATATCTAAAAAATCTTACATCCTACAACTAAACTTATTACATATTCAAATTCCACATAAAAAACTGAATCAGAATACATCTATTTCAACCCCTTTTATTTAATTTTTACAGAATTTCCACATTCACATCTAAAATTTTGTCAGTTAACCCAACTCTTCTAATATTATGTTTAGATTACATATTTATAGTTAAATTTCTTGTGGAAATGAGGGAAACCTACTATTCAATGTTTTTATAATTTATTCTAAACTTATCTTACCCTATAAAAACCAAAATTTTGTTCTTACATATAATACTTAACCTAACTTAATTAAATTTAGTTTTAATTTGTGTAATAAATGTCTATAATACTTGAAATGTTTATAAAATGTGTTCTTATATCTGTCTCTAACACAAATACTGTTCACTTATACTCCATAGTTCTTAATTTTGTCATTTCACATTTTCATATTGTTCAACTATTTTGTCAATTTTTGTATAAAATTTGCAATTTTATATTAAATATCACACCGCACAATTGTTGTTCATGTTCTTAATTATGTTTTTAAGTCACTACCACTTCTTATGCACGTTTTATATACTTTGTCTTTGAATGACTAAAATACTATGTTCGTACCATAACCCTTTCTTTCATATTTCAAATAGTTTATGCATTGTACCTAATACTATACATTCTACGTATTAAATAATCCTACTCTATGTGATCAATATCTGATATGTGTTCAAAATACTAAAATTAATTGAATAAAATGCGAAATTACATAAATATGTTACACGAAACTAATCGTACCCACTAATATGAATCGTGTTTTACGAAAATAACAACCTTGTGCAAACCCCACAAAGCCTGTTTTGTTACATCAAAACCATAATTTTGCACTCGTATACTATTTTTTCTTTGAAAATGTACTGTATACTTCCTTAAATTTATCTAACTTGCCCACAATGGAGAAATTCCAATTCAGTACACTCTAGCCCCTTTATTATGCCTAATTCTAATCATCTCAATATATACACATTTGTAACATGTGTTTGTAGTGTCTATCAAAATGTGTGCTTTAAGCAATATGTACCTATTTAAATTTGCTTAAAAAAATTAAGTACGACCTGCAATATAATTAATGATCCTTGGATCCATCTACCTGTGTCTAAAGTTATAATAAAATTTTTTAAAAGAATGTTCTTTTTAAATTGAAGGTTTTGTATTATTTTTTAATTGTTTCCTTTCTTCTCTAGTCCATTTGCACAATTTATTTTCCACAACCAGAAATCAACAAGTTTAATCCACTGAACGACTGAACACTAAAACACGTTTATTGTACTCCAATAACTTTCAGACTCCTAAGTGTATGCCAAAGACTCGAACCATCGGACCCCTAAGCACGTCTTAAGGATCCGAACTTTCGGACCCCCAGACACTTTCATACTAATATTAGGTCTATACAATTAATACTATACTCACTAACAGAACTATAGGAGGCGGAAGGTCCAATAATTGTATACAAAATGGTAGGCTACTTACTAAATTACGCATATAATTTATATAAGAATTTGTTTCAAAACAAATTACGAAGAACAAGGCATCATATTGGTTGTTGATAATTGTTAACAAAAGCGCAACGTTTCTTTGTATAGAATTTGCTGGACTTATACGCTAGACTAATCGCTGACTTATCTTTAGTTCAAATATAATTACAATTCTTAATAATGCAATGAAACATTTCTCTACGGAGACCATTCATCTTTTGGTTTTACGAAAACGTTGGTCAAATATAATAAAAGTATCCCTTCGAAAGTGATAACTGTCCTGTACGAGTGTACCCTTTGATAATAGTTTAATGAACGGAAACCCGTCACTGTTAATGCTATACACGATAGTGAATAAGAGAGCGCAACCCGTATAATAACTTTATGCTGGTGCGGGAACATTCCGTAGTCAGTATGTGTGTGTGTGTGTGTGTGTGTGTGTGTGTGTGTGTGCGTGCGTGCGTGCGTGCGTGCGTGCGTGCGTGCGTGCGTGGGTGCGTGGGTGTGTGTGCGTGCGTGCGTGCGCGCGTGCGTGCGTGCGTGCGTGCGTGGGTGCGTGTGTGTGTGTGACAGAGAGAGAAAGAGAGATGCGCAGTGAGAGATGAAACATAGATGGAGTCAGATCCGTCCAACTTATACATATACGTAATTGCTTTATCTTATGCATTCGGTGTTGATGTTTTTGATCATGTGTTAGAAGAATTGTTTTATAGTACATTACGTATTTCTTTTCCATGCAAAGAACATCAGGCAGATATAATATCAAGATCTGTTTATTAGTATGTATTAATATCATAATCAAGCAATACTATAAACAAGGTGAAAAGGTAGCAATAGGTCAAGTGCAAGAATAAGAAGGAATCTAGACTGCAATCTTCCTAATTTGTATGTTCTTTTGTGCCTATAAATAGTATCCGAATATATGTAAACCTTGATTTTATGACCGTCTCCTAAATTTTTTTAGACTTGCACAATTTATTTCCAGTAAGTGCAATTTTGTGTTAGAAATATGAACTGTGTGTTTTTTGTGTGAAATTTATTAATTGATTAATTGCATACATGTATTTGCTGAAACGGTATAAAACAAATATTGATGATAAAACAAAATTTAATACGAGTTGGTTTTTTTGAACTTACACATAGTAAATCCACCCAAACATCGTGGCCGATTCTATTTGTACTTATTTTAACCGTCTTCTGTTTTATTTACTATGATAAAAATCAGGATTAGAAAATCTAAAATAGAACAAATCTTTTTAAACTGTGTTAGATAACGTACCTCTTACTTACTCCTTTCAACAACGCTGCGCAGAAATGCCAGTAGAAACCATTGTTCCATATTTCCTCGGACGATAAATAAAACGTCATTCCATCGCTATTCAATAAAAATGAGTATTTGTTGAATGGATATTAAAACTTCAAAAATGAAACAGCGCGCGCTGAAAATTTTGTATAAAAGTTGACTCCCTCCATGCATTACCTCTTTCGAACGCGAAAAGGCTACGAATTGAATCCGCGATGCACCACCACGTGCGCGTACCTCTATCTACTATCGAGAAGCTCTGTAACAGGAAACCTACTAGATTTTACAGATCCTTACACTTATTAGAGGTTTGTGAAGCTAATATTAAGTAAATTAGAACAATAGCGCTTTAAATGTATAATACCTTACCTGCGTTCTACTGTCAGATATAGTTATTTTCATTATTTTGCAAGAATTGCTCATATACAAGAAATGAAAACTTACGTCTGAATGGGAGTTGCTTTAGTTAACATAAAATAGACGTCAAACTGATTGCACGTATTCCTTGAATATAAACACATTGACGCTCATATGCAGTAATAATAACAATATGTATATTTTAAACTAAGACGTCAAAGTGATGGACTGAAACTGATTGAACACAAACTATTAATTGCAATGTATGGACGCCAATATGTTTGCAACAACAACATTGTGTACATTTTAAACTTAGACGCCAAAATCATCGAGTAGTTAGTTGTGAAAACACACAATTTTTGGATATGAAATCAGACGTCACACACTTTTAACTAAAATATATTGCCGCCTATATGTTTGCAACAACAACACTATGTATATTATAATTGCCAAAATGACTGCTTTGTTACATTAAGAGGGCATGCAACGCAGCAAGACGCCGTAATGATTTTTAGCACAGTACTTTAGTGTGCGGGTTCCAGAATTATCGTCAAACGTACGAAAATTATGTATATAATAAAAATAAGGCTAGAAACATATGGAATAGACTATAGAACACAGAAAAAAATGCGGATTTATATTTTTTGTTTTCCTCTAATAAAGTTTATAACACTTTGAGTAATACTTATTGATTTATAATATAATAATACCCGCATCTCTCCATTCCACACCATCACACACTGAGGAATAAAACGAAATAATAATAATTATTATTATTATCATTATTATATTTTTTCTTGCATTTGTAGGCCGAGATCTAGACACAAATGGTTATATTAGGCTCTATGGGCATCAACTGCTAATGGTTATAAGCAATACCCGTCACTAGAATTTTGCCCTACTAAAGGAATTCCACCTTTGGTAATGAATCTTTAACGTGTCAATCATGGTATTGCCAAGAGACCTACAGTTTTTCTTCCTATGCGAGAAGTGCTTTGGCTTTTCCTCGTCCTAAAAAAACTGCCACCTCGGCCAGGTTTAAACCTTCGCCGCTCGGGTGTAAGGCAAGCACTCTAACCATTCCCCCACCGAGGCAGCTACTATTACTATTATTATTATTATTCTTTTTTTCTTGCTGTCTTGGGGAGTGTGTCGATAGCATTGATCATTGACACTCCTCATTGATAAATTTAGGTAAGTGTATGTTTCCCGTCTTTTTTTATAAGGGTTTAGTTGTTTGTGATAACAGTTATGTTTCGTTGCATAAACCTCTTTCCTTTATGAAATATATTACTTTTTTTCATTCTGTGTTTTGAGACAATATTTCGATGTTGTTTATGTTGTGTTTGTTCCTATACCACTCTAACCAAGCACATTCTCGTAGGATGTGGAGAACCGTCAGAAGCGCTGTTCTACATTGCGCACATTTCGCCACGTGTCTAACCATCATATGGCATAAAAAAAAGAATGGGCTCGACTAAGCTCAGGCATACGGTCGGAAGACCGCAGAACACTTGGGTGTGTGGTGGTTTTGGAGGTATAGCTTAAAGTGATGGTGATATGGTTAGATAGGAACCGGATATAAGTAAGCGCCACAGGCTTTAGTAAGGAAATACTCAACAAGTGCTGAAAGGAGAGTAGACCCTGTAAAGCCTGAAACAGGATTTACCAAAAAAAATAAATAGAAATGAAAGGAAGAAATAGAAATGTGTTGACAATTCCCCCGATAAAGTAATTTTATTGTCGATATCCTGACAAAAGAATAAAAAAAATAAATTAACATTCCACCAAAGCCTACGATGGTAAGCACTGAGCCACAGCTTGTGCCCACGGCAATTACAATTTAAATTTCAATAAAAAAAATAATAAAATTATTATATGCCCCTTTCCGGCCTATGTAAAATCTTACTGTTCGTATTCGGAATTGGCTAATTTAACACATAATCCCATTGGGATGTTTAGTAAAATAAAAAAAAAATTTAATTAATGAACTTGCTTGCCTTACGCTTCACACAGTATACAGTAAATTGGAAAGCTTGTTCGGTCCACAGTAAATAACTACCGTAACAATTAAAGTAATCAAGAAATTTAGTAGAAATAACACTGGTCCGAACAACCTTGTCCACAGGAAAAAGTAATGTACATAACATAAAAATTACGAGACAAAACTACAAATTCATATGAAATTAACTGTTTAACTTTTGCAGTAGTTCACGGTAATACAAAAAATCGTTACACCCGGTATATTTCAATCAAAACAGGAGTTAAATCGTTGGGTGATTGTAGCCACAGAAGCTAGAATTAATTAGATTAAAATGGAAGCTAAACTTGTTTGGGTGCGGTCTATCCAGTCACTTTTAATGATTCAATTAAAGTTTTACTTGTGATTGAGTGCAAAAATATTAAAAACTGAATTATTGAATATATATATATATATATATATATATATATATATATATATGTATTTAATTAAGAGATAACAATTGTCAACTATTTGATTACGAAATTAATATCAGTACATTTATTTTCGTTGCAGAAATTCACTAAGAACCTCCTAGGTGTATGTGAAATTTGGAAACACAATCGTGTAATCAGGCGATAAAGAAAAAGACCTGACCTATACTGACGAAACTACTTATGTGATCTTGCAACCATCGGGTACTATTCCAATGATCTAGCAGCCTTCACGTATATGGTCATGGATGTCAGCTCTTATGCCTTCCAGCGATAATCATGTACTTTGGATGTAACGTAACAGTAAAATGTGGGCAGAAAGTTTAAGAAGGAATGCCGTTAGAAATGTAGGTAGTACGGAGATGCTAAAAGAAGGTAAATATAAAAACGATGTTTAATTAATTATGACCGTTCATACCTCTTACAGGTGACAAACGAGCCGGTCTTTATATGCAAAGAATTAGTATTGAATGCTTTTATATTCGAAAACCTGAAAACGATTTTAATTACCGTGAGGTTATCGATACATGTGCCACTTACCGAAGATGTGGACGAATGAATAATTTCAATTATATCCGCCTTTTAAAAGCGTTAGTAATACTTTTACTGAACTAAGTATTACTTTAAGTGAGAATTTTCCAAAAAAATGATGCTTCAGCATCCAGAACCAGAAAAATTCTCTAGAAACTCAACATCCACTATCAAAGGCGTTCTTAAAAAGGAAGAAATAAAAATTGGCCAACACTAACTGGCTGTTCGATGGGAGCTATAATGATTAATTTTGCTACGTTCCCCAATACTTCTCAAACTTTTGGCGCCTGTGTATTTGATATATATATATATATATATATATATGTATATATATATATATATATATAAAAGCAAAGTACTGGCCGTATTTTTTAGATTATAATAAGTTTATTGGGTATCGGCTTAGAAAAATCTACTTCTCAAACTTTTGGCGATTTTCCATGATAGAACACGTGATAGAGAGGAACATATAAAAAAATTAGGGTGCATATACGTCTCCTTATCGACATAGAATTTTGTGTCTTGGCTGTTCGTAGGGAACTAAAATAATTAATTTTGCTATGTTCCCACTACTTCTAAAACTTTTGGCGATTATCCATGACACAACACGGGATAGAGAGGAATATAAAAAAATTAGGGTGGATATACTTCTCCTTATCGAGATATAGTTTGTTCTCCTAGAGGATTGATGGGAAATGAAATCATTAATTTTCCTACGTTCCCCACTACTTCTCAAACTTTTGGCGATTGTCCATGATAGGACACGTGATAGAGAGGAACACATAAAAAATTAGGGTGGATATACTCTCCTTATCGAGATACAGTTTGTACTCTTATAGGCTTGATGGGAAATAAAATAATTAATTTTGTTATGTTCCCCACTACTTCTCAAACTTTTGGCGATTGTCCATGATAGGACACGTGGTAGAGAGAACTGTGGACTACATATTATGTCATTGATGCTGCAGCATTTTCATGTATAAAACAAAAAGGCCGCAACGATATTTACTATATAGGTGGAGCTTCCACTGCTTTGTTATTATCAAGTCAGCACAACATCAAAAAGGTTCACTACAGGGCTTCATTTTATAATGTGAATCTTGTCTTGTTACCCGTAAACTTAAATAATAACCATTGGATCTTTGTTGTATTGGACATTAAAACCAAAACTATCTATGTGTTAGATCCAATGGACTATCCCAGTACGACGCAATAAAAAAGGTTTTGGTCCCATGGGCCCAACAACAACCTCATGAAAGGTTAAATGCTAGATCTTTTACAGCCGCTAGTTTAAAACATTACCCTCTACAAAAAGACGCATACAACTGTGGTATTATGGTAATTTACTACATACAAGTCTTATTCACCATTTCAAACATGCAAAATTTTCCTTCAAGTTGCGGTGCAAGCTTCTGTGCTGATGATTACAGAGGAATTTTACAAAGATATCTGATATTATCATCAGAGAATATGTTCTCTCGTTGCCTCATGTGTGGTATTCGTGAGAAGTATGGTGAAACATGGATTATGTGTGACCATTGCAGTCGGTGGATGCATTACCAGTGCATTAAAAATAAAAAAGTAAACCTTCAAAGAGATGCTCTTTGAGTATTTATTTGAGCATGGTATGTGACAACTTTGTCGCAGATGAACTGGTTGGTATAAATTTCAACATAACCGACATTGAAATTAGGGTGGACATACCTCTTCTTATCGAAATATAATTTTTTCTCGTGTGTGTTTGATGGGAATTAAAATAATTAATTTTGCTCTATTTGCCACTACTCCTCAAACTTTTGGCGATTGTCCATGATAGGACACGCGATAGAAAGGAACATATAAAAAAATTAGGATGGATATATATCTCCTTATCGAAATATAATTTCTTGTCTTGGCTGATCGTTGGGAACCAAAATAATTAATTTTGCTACGTTCCCCACTACTTCTAAAACTTAAGGCGATTTTCCATGATAGGACACGTGATAGAGAGGCGCATATAAAAAAATTAGGGTGGATATACCTCTCCTTATCGAAATATAATTTCTTCTCTAGTGTGTTCGATGGGAATCAAAATAAATTAATTTTGCTACATTCGCCACTACTTCTCAAACTTTTGGCGATTGTCCATGATAGGACACGTGGTAGTGAGGAACATATAAAAAAATTAGAGTGGATATACCTCTCCTTATCGAGATATAATTTGTTCCCCCATAGGCTTGGTGGAAAATGAAATAATTAATTTTATTACGTTCCCCACTACTTCTCAAACATAAAAAAATTAGGGTGGATATACCTCTCCTTATCGAAATATAATTTCCTCTCTTGTGTGTTCGATGGGAATTAAAATAATTAATTTTGCTATATTCGCCACTACTTCTCCAACTTTTGGCGATTGTCCATGATAGGAAACGTGGTAGAGAGGAACATATAAAAAAATTAGAGTGGATATACCTCCCCTTATCGAGATATAATTTGTTCCCCCATAGGCTTGATGGAAAATGAAATAATTAATTTTATTACGTTCCCCACTACTTCTCAAACAAATAAAAAATGAGGTGGATATACCACTCCTAATCGAAATATAATTTCTTCTCTTGTGTGTTCGATGGGAATTAAAATAATTAATTCTGCTTTATTCGCCACTACTTCTCAAACTTTTGGCGATTATCCATGATAGGACACGTGATAGAGACGAACACATAAAAAATTAGGGTGGATATACTCTCCTTATCGAGATACAGTTTGTACTCTTATGGGTTTGATGGGAAATAAAATAATTAATTTTGTTATGTTCCCCACTACTTCTCAAACCTTTGGCGATTGTCCATGATAGGACACGTGATAGAGGAACATATAAAAAATTAGGGTGGATATAACTCTCCTTATCGAAATATAATTTCTTGTCTTGGCTGATCGTTGGGAACCAAAATAATTAATTTTGCTACTTTCCCCACTACTTCTAAAACTTAAGGCGATTGTCCATGATAGGACACGTGATAGAGAGGCACATATAAAAAATTAGGGTGGATATACTTCTCCTTATCGAAATATAATTTCTTCTCTAGTGTGTTCGATGGGAATCAAAATAAATTAATTTTGCTATATTCACTACTCCTCAAACTTTTGGCGATTGTCCATGATAGGACACGTGGTAGAGGAACATATAAAAAAATTAGAGTGGATATACCTCCCCTTATCGAGATATAATTTGTTCCCCCATAGGCTTGATGGAAAATGAAATAATTAATTTTATTACGTTCCCCACTACTTCTCAAACAAATAAAAAAATTAGGGTGGATATACCTCTCCTAATCGAAATATAATTTCTTCTCTTGTGTGTTCGATGGGAATTAAAATAATTAATTCTGCTTTATTCGCCACTACTTCTCAAACTTTTGGCGATTATCCATGATAGGACACGTGATAGAGACGAACACATAAAAAATTAGGGTGGATATACTCTCCTTATCGAGATACAGTTTGTACTCTTATGGGTTTGATGGGAAATAAAATAATTAATTTTGTTATGTTCCCCACTACTTCTCAAACCTTTGGCGATTGTCCATGATAGGACACGTGATAGAGAGGAACATAAAAAAATTAGGGTGGATATATCTCTCCTTATCGAAATATAATTTCTTGTCTTGGCTGATCGTTGGGAACCAAAATAATTAATTTTGCTACGTTCCCCACTACTTCTAAAACTTAAGGCGATTGTCCATGATAGGACACGTGATAGAGAGGCACATATAAAAAAATTAGGGTGGATATACTTCTCCTTATCGAAATATAATTTCTTCTCTAGTGTGTTCGATGGGAATCAAAATAAATTAATTTTGCTATATTCGCCACTACTTCTCAAACTTTTGGCGATTGTCCATGATAGGACACGTGGTAGAGAGGAACATATAAAAAAATTAGAGTGGATATACCTCCCCTTATCGAGATATAATTTGTTTCCCCATAGGCTTGATGGAAAATGAAATAATTAATTTTATTACGTTCCCCACTACTTCTCAAACAAATAAAAAAATTAGGGTGGATATACCTCTCCTTATCGAAATATAATTTCTTCTCTTGTGTGTTCGATGGGAATTAAAATAATTAATTTTGCTATATTCGCCACTACTTCTCAAACTTTTGGCAATTGTCCATGATAGGACACGTGATAGAGAGGAACATATAAAAAAATTAGGGTGCATATACGTCTCCTTATCGACATAGAATTTTTTGTCTTGGCTGATCGTAGGAACTAAAATAATTAATTTTGCTATGTTCCCACTACTTCTCAAACTTTTGGCGATTGTACATGATAGGACACGTGATAGAGAGGAACATAAAAAAAATTAGGGTGGATATATCTCCTTATCGAGATATAATTTGTTCTCCTAGAGACTTGATGGGAAATGAAATAATTAATTTTCTTACGTTCCCCACTACTTCTCAAACTTTTGACGATTGTCCATGATAGGACACGTGATAGAGAGAACACATAAAAATTAGGGTGGATATACTCTCCTTATCGAGATACAGTTTGTTCTCTTGTAGGCTTGATGGAAATGAAATAATTAATTTTGTTATATTCCCACTACTTCTCAAACTTTTGGCGATTGTCCATGATAGGACACGTGGTAGAGAGGAACATATAAAAATTAGGGTGGATATACCTCTCCTTATCGAAATATAATTTTGTCTCTTGTGCTTTCGATGGGAACTAAAATTATTAATTTTGCTACTTTCCCCACTACTTCTCAAACGTTTGGCGATTGTCCATGATAGGACACGTGATAGAGAGGAACATAAAAATTAGGGTGGAAATACGTCTCCTTATCGAAAAACAATTTTTTCTATTGTGTTCGATGGAAACCAACATAATTAATTTTGCTACGTTCCCACTACTTCTCAAACTCTTCGAGATTGTCCATGATAGGACACGTGATAGAGAAGAACATATAAAAAATTAGAATGGATATACCTCTCCTTATCGAGATATAACTGTTCCCCATAGGCTTGATGGAAAATGAAATAATTAAATTTATTACGTTCCCCACTACTTCTCAAACATATAAAAAATTAGGGTGGATATACCTCTCCTTATCGAAATATAATTTTTTCTCTTGTCTGTTCGATGGGAACTAAAATAATTAATTTTGCTATATTCCCACTACTTCTCAAACTTTTGGCGATTGTCCATGATAGTACACGTGATAGAGAGGAACATATAAAAAAATTAGGGTGCATATACGTCTCCTTATCGACATAGAATTTTTTGTCTTGGCTGATCGTAGGAACTAAAATAATTAATTTTGCTATGTTCCCACTACATCTCAAACTCTTGGCGAGTGTTCATGATAGGACACGTGATAGAGAGGAAGATATAAAAAATTAGGGTGGATATAGCTCTCCTTATCGAGATATAATTTGTTCTCCTAGAGGCTTGATGGGAAATGAAAAATTAATTTTGTTACATTCCCCACTACTTCTTAAACTTTTGGCGATTGTCCATGATAGGACACGTGATAGAGAGGCACATATAAAAAAATTAGGGTGGATATACCTCTCCTTATCGAAATATAATTTTCTGTCTTGGCTGACCGTAGGAACTAAAATAATTAAATTTGATACGTTCCCTACTACTTCTCAAACTTTTGGCGATTTTCCATGATAGAACACGCGATAGAGATGAACATATAAAAAATTAGGGTGGACATACCTCTCCTTATCAAAATATAATTTGTTCTCCTAGAGACTTGATGGGAAATGAAATAATTAATTTTCTTACGTTCCCCACTACCTCTCAAACTTTTGACGATTGTCCATGATAGGACACGTGATAGAAGGAACATATAAAAAATTAGGGTGGATATACTCTCCTTATCGAGATACAGTTTGTTCTCTTGTAGGCTTGATGGGAAATGAAATAATTAATTTTCTTACGTTCCCACTACTTCTCAAACTTTTGGCGATTGTCCATGATAGGACACGTGGTAGAGAGAACATATAAAAATTAGGGTGGAAATACGTCTCCTTATCGAAAAACAATTTTTCTATTGTGTTCGATGGAAACCAACATAATTAATTTTGCTACGTTCCCACTACTTCTCAAACTCTTCGAGATTGTCCATGATAGGACACGTGATAGAAGAACATATAAAAAATTAGAATGGATATACCTCTCCTTATCGAGATATAACTGTTCCCATAGGCTTGATGGAAAATGAAATAATTAAATTTATTACGTTCCCCACTACTTCTCAAACATATAAAAAATTAGGTGGATATACCTCTCCTTATCGAAATATAATTTCTTCTCTTGTGTGTTCGATGGGAATTAAAATAATTAATTTTGCTATATTCCCACTACTTCTCAAACTTTTGGCGATTGTCCATGATAGGACACGTGATAGAGAGGAACATATAAAAAATTAGGGTGCATATACGTCTCCTTATCGACATAGAATTTTTTGTCTAGGCTGATCGTAGGAACTAAAATAATTAATTTTGCTATGTTCCCACTACTTCTCAAACTTTTGGCGATTGTCCATGATAGGACACGTGATAGAGGAACATATAAAAAATTAGGGTGGATATACTCTCCTTATCGAGATATAATTTGTTCTCCTAGAGGCTTGATGGAAATGAAATAATTAATTTTCTTACGTTCCCACTACTTCTCAAACTTTTGGCAATTGTCCATGATAGGACACGTGATAGAGAGAACATATAAAAAATTAGGGTGCATATACGTCTCCTTATCGACATAGAATTTTTTGTCTTGGCTGATCGTAGAACTAAAATAATTAATTTTGCTATGTTCCCACTACTTCTCAAACTTTTGGCGATTGTCCATGATAGGACACGTGATAGAGGAACATATAAAAAATTAGGGTGGATATACTCTCCTTATCGAGATATAATTTGTTCTCCTAGAGACTTGATGGGAAATGAAATAATTAATTTTCTTACGTTCCCCACTACCTCTCAAACTTTTGACGATTGTCCATGATAGGACACGTGATAGAGAGGAACATATAAAAAATTAGGGTGGATATACTCTCCTTATCGAGATACAGTTTGTTCTCTTGTAGGCTTGATGGGAAATGAAATAATTAATTTTCTTACGTTCCCCACTACTTCTCAAACTTTTGGCGATTGTCCATGATAGGACACGTGGTAGAGAACATATAAAAATTAGGGTGGATATACCTCTCCTTATCGAAATATAATTTTGTCTCTTGTGCTTTCGATGGAACTAAAATTATTAATTTTGCTGCTTTCCCCACTACTTCTCAAACGTTTGGCGATTGTCCATGATAGGACACGTGATAGAGAGGAACATAAAAAATTAGGGTGGAAATACGTCTCCTTATCGAAAAACAGTTTTTCTATTGTGTTCGATGGAAACCAACATAATTAATTTTGCTACATTCCCCACTACTTCTCAAACTCTTCGCGATTGTCCATGATAGGACACGTGATAGAAGAACATATAAAAAATTAGAATGGATATACCTCTTCTTATCGAGATATAATTGTTCCCCATAGGCTTGATGGAAAATGAAATAATTAATTTTATTACGTTCCCCACTACTTCTCAAACATATAAAAAAATTAGGGTGGATATACCTCTCCTTATCGAAATATAATTTCTTCTCTTGTGTGTTCGATGGGAATTAAAATAATTAATTTTGCTATATTCGCCACTACTTCTCAAACTTTTGGCGATTGTCCATGATAGGACACGTGATAGAAAGGAACATATAAAAAATTAGGGTGCATATACGTCTCCTTATCGAAATATAATTTTTTGTCTTGGCTGATCGTAGGAACTAAAATAATTAATTTTGCTATATTCGCCACTACTTCTCAAACTTTTGGCGATTGTCCATGATAGGACACGGGATAGAGAGGAATATACAAAAATTAGGGTGGATATACTTCTCCTTATTGAGATATAATTTGTTCTCCTAGAGGCTTGATGGGAAATGAAATAATTAATTTTCTTACGTTCCCCACTACTTCTCAAACTTTTGGCGATTGTCCATGATAGGACACGTGGTAGAGAGGAACATATGAAAAAATTAGAGTGGATATACCTCCCCTTATCGAGATATAATTTGTTCCCCCATAGGCTTGATGGAAAATGAAATAATTAATTTTATTACGTTCCCCACTACTTCTCAAACAAATAAAAAAATTAGGGTGGATATACCTCTCCTTATCGAAATATAATTTCTTCTCTTGTGTGTTCGATGGGAATTAAAATAATTAATTCTGCTTTATTCGCCACTACTTCTCAAACTTTTGGCGATTCTCCATGATAGGACACGTGATAGAGAGGAATATATAAAAAAATTAGAGTGGATAAACCTCTCCTTATCGAGATATAATTTGTTTCCCCATAGGCTTGATGGAAAATGAAATAATTAATTTTATTACGTTCCCCACTACTTCTCAAACATATAAAAAAATTAGGGTGGATATACCTCTCCTTATCGAAATATAATTTCTTCTGTTGTGTGTTCGATGGGAATTAAAATAATTAATTTTGCTATATTCGCCACTACTTCTCAAACTTTTGGCAATTGTCCATGATAGGACACGTGATAGAGAGGAACATATAAAAAAATTAGGGTGCATATACGTCTCCTTATCGACATAGAATTTTTTGTCTTGGCTGATCGTAGGAACTAAAATAATTAATTTTGCTATGTTCCCACTACTTCTCAAACTTTTGGCGATTGTCCATGATAGGACACGTGATAGAGAGGAACATATAAAAAAATTAGAGTGGGTATACCTCTCCTTATCGAGATATAATTTGTTCCTCCATAGGCTTGATGGAAAATGAAATAATTAATTTTATTACGTTCCCTTCTCAAACTTTTGACGATTGTCCATGATAGGACACGTGATAGAGAGGATCATACAAAATTAGGGTGGATATACGTCTCCTTATCGAAATATAATTTTTTCTATTGTGTTCGATGGGAACTAACATAATTAATTTTGCTACGTTCCTCACTACTTTTCAAACTTTTGGCGATAGAGAGGAACATATGAAAAAATTAGGGGTTGTGCCTCTCCTTATCGAGATATAATTTGTTCTCCTAGAGGCTTGATGGGAAATGAAATAATTAATTTTGTTACGTTCCCCACTACTTCTCAAACTTTTGGCGATTGTATATGGTAGGACACGTGGTAGAGAGGAACATATAAGAAGATTAGGGTGGATATACCTCTCCTTATCGAAATATATTTTTTTCTCATGGGCGCTCGGTGGGAGATAAGATAATTAATTTTGCTACTTTCCCCACTACTTCCTAAACTTTTGGCGATTGTCCATGATAGGTCACGTGGTAGAGACGAATCTTTATAATAATTAGGATGCATATACCACTTCTTGTCGATATATAATTTTTCCTTGTTTCTGATTTACCGAAATTGAGGAAAGAATGAATTTTTATTAATCCCTGATCAGGTATTTTTTACAATAATGTTCACATAACGTAAACAGCCTTCATTTTTGTATTTGTTGGTTTTGTTTTAACGTCTTTTCTCTTATTCAATTTTATGTCAATATTTGTTTGGTCTGCTGTAAAAAAGCTTTTGGATATTTCAAACGAACCCGAATCCCAAGCTAACTTCACACATGTGTAGAAAGGTGTAAAAGTGTATCATTAAAAAAACACGAATTCTTCGAAATGTCTTATGAAATTGATATGAAACTTGTTAAAGTTAAACCAGAAGAGGAAGAAGGAATAAATTAACTTGTAACCCAACATCTTATAGTAAATAGTGATCTGATACAAGGTGAAATTAATTATTGTTGAGTAGTACAAAATTTAATACTATATTTACAGATAATATGACTAGCCTGAAGTTACATTGGCTTTTTTTTTCAAGGACATTCGCTTTTGGTATTGTACCAACCTAACAAAAAATAAAATAACTAAATAATTCGGCTTGAAATTACATTCGCTTTTTTTTAAATACCTATATGAATGCCTCTGTTTAATATGAAATAGTGATGTAATAATTAGTAGTCAATTCGAAACAACCACCTCAATGTCGGCAATTGCGCGTATACAAATACAGAATGCATGAATTCAAAATTAATTTACAAATTTTAAGCGAGTTTTGGAAGAGGAGGATTATTGGAATAAGGTAGCACAAGGTCCCACCTTTAATGCCCTATAGTCCGTTTTTCGAAAAGTACCGTACAATTCGAAAAATCCACCCCGATGTCGGCAATTGCGCTTATGCAAATATAGTAGGCATCAATTCAAAGTTAATTAAAAAAATTTGAGCGAGTTTTAGTAGAGGAGGATTATTGGAATAAGGTAGCACAAGATCCCACCTTTAATGCCCTATAGTCCGTTTTCGAAAAGTACCGTACAATTCGAAAAATCCACCCCGATGTCGGCAATTGCGCTTATGCAAATATAGTAGCATCAATTCAAAGTTAATTAAAAAATTTGAGCGAGTTTTGGTAGAGGAGGATTATTGGAATAAGGTAGCACAAGGTCCCACCTTTAATGCCCTATAGTCCGTTATTCGAAAAGTACCGTACAATTCGAAAAATCCACCCCGATGTCGGCAATTGCGCTTATGCAAATATAGTAGGCATCAATTCAAAGTTAATTAAAAAATTTGAGCGAGTTTTAGTAGAGGAGGATTATTGGAATAAGGTAGCACAAGATCCCACCTTTAGTGCCCTATAGTCCGTTTTTCGACAAGTACCGTACAATTCGAAAAATTCACCCCGATGTCGGCAATTGCGCTTATGCAAATATAGTAGGCATCAATTCAAAGTTAATTAAAAAATTTGAGCGAGTTTTGGAAGAGGAGGATTATTGGAATAAGGTAGCACAGGTCCCACCTTTAATGCCCTATAGTCCGTTTTTCGAAAAGTACCGTACAATTCGAAAAATCCACCCGATGTCGGCAATTGCGCTTATGCAAATATAGTAGGCATCAATTCAAAGTTAATTAAAAAATTTGGGCGAGTTTTGGTAGGAGGATTATTGGAATAAGGTAGCACAAGGTCCACCTTTAATTACCTATAGTCCGTTTTCGAAAAGTACCGTACAATTCGAACAATCCCCCGATGTCGGCAATTGCGCTTATGCAAATATAGTAGCATCAATTCAAAGTTAATTACCTTGTGCTACCTTATTCCAATAATCCTCCTCTCAAAACTCGCTCAAACTTTTTAATTAACTTAGAATTGATGCCTACTATATTTGCATAAGCGCAATTGCACATCTATTCTGACGTACTTTTCGAAAAACGGACTATACATTAAAGTGGGACCTTGTGCTACCTTAATAATCCTCTTCTAAAACTCGCTTAAAATTTGTAAATTAATTTTGAATTCATGCATTCTGTATTTGTATACGCGCAATTGCCGACATTGAGGTGGTTGTTTCGAATTGACTACTAATTATTACATCACTATTTCATACTAAACAGAGGCATTCATATAGGTATTTAAAAAAAAAGCGAATGTAATTTCAAGCCGAATTATTTAGTTATTTTATTTTTTGTTAGGTTGGTACAATACCAAAGGCGAATGTCCTTGAAAAAAAAAGCCAATGTAACTTCAGGCTAGTAAAACAATGTCGAACACATCATAAACATACAGTGTGAACGTAAATTTAATAGTTCAACAATAATGAAAGAAAATTTAATACATGACGTTGTAAAATGCAGTGCAAATTTTAAATATAAGTGTAACCATTGCGATTTTATAACAAGATGCAAAAGAAGTTTTAAAAATCATATTTTAAAACACACTTCAAGTTATGAACTCAAAACTAATTTTAAAATTCATCTTAAAAAACATTCTTCAAGTAATAAATTCAAATGTGACCAATGTGATTATGCAACACACCGCAAAACTGATTTAACAGTTCATCTTAAAAAACACTCTTCAAGTTATGAATTTAAATGCGACCAATGCGGTTATGGGTCAAATCAGAAAGGTAATTTTAAAATTCATCTTAAAAAGCACACCTCAAGTTACGAATTTAAATGTGACGTATGTGATTATGGAACAAATCACAAAGGTAATTTTAAAATTCATCTTAAAAAGCAGTCCACAAATTATGAATTTAAATGTCACCAATGTGATTATGCAACATACCGCAAACGTGATTTAACAGTTCATCTTAAAAAACACTCTTCAAGTTATGAATTTAAATGTGCTCAATGTGATTATGGAACTAATCACAAAGGTAGTATTAAAATCCATCTTAAAAACCACTCGTTTAATAAAGAATTCAAATGCGATCAATGTGATTATGGAACAAATTGCAAAGGTAATTTTAAAATACTCTTTAAGTAAAGAATTGAAGTGTGATTATGAAACAAATCACAAAGGTAATTTTAAAATTCATCTTAAAAAGCATCCCACAAGTTATGAATTTAAATGTAATTATGGAACAAATTACAAAGATACTTTTAAAATTCATCTTAATAAACACTATTCTAGTTATGAATTCGAATGTGACCCATGTGATTTTCCAACACACCACAAAAGTGATTTAACAGTTCGTCTTAAAAAACACTCTTCAAGTAATGAATTGAAATGTGACCGGTGTGATTATGCAACAAAACACAAAAGATATTTAACAGTTCATCTTAAAAAAGACTTCAAGTTATGAATCTAAATGCGACCAATGTACTTATGGAACAAATCACAAACGTAATTATCAAATTCATCTTGAAAAAGCACTCTCCTCAAGATATAAATTCAAATGTGACCAATGTGATTATGGGACAAATCGCAAAGATACTTTTAAAATTCATCTTAAAAAACACTCTAAGTAGAGAATTCAAATGTGACCAATGTGATTACGGGACAACTTGCAAAGATATTTTTAAAATTCATCTTAAAAGGCACTGTTCAAGTTATGAATTCAAATGCGGCCAATGTAATTATGGAAGACATCACAAATATCTTTTAAAAATTCATCTTAAAAAACACTCTTTAAGTTATGAATCTAAATGCAACTAATGTGTTTTTTCAACATATTAAAAAGCTAATTTAAAAATTCATGTAGAAAGACACTTCTAATTATGTATACAAATGAGACCTATGTATAGATACACATTTGAAAGGTTAGCAAAAAATTCATTTTAAAACATGGTTTTCGGGTCAAATACAAATGTGGTCATTAGGATTGTTAATGTGCGTAGATTCTGTATCTAACGAAAGTAGACTGTGTTTTGGTTTATAAATAATTTAATTTTTCATATTCCAGGTATCATATAATATACTGCATACTGATTTATTTATGATACGTCTATTACAATTTCCGAAGGAAATTTGGCATTAAAGATGGATTCACAATCCAGAAAGAAATAACCTCCAATACCCTATAATTCACTATGATTTGTGAACAGTGTCTTTTTAATTTTTTATCATTACTATCATTATCTTATCTATTGAAATTCTCATCCAAAATTAGCGCTGTACTGCACGAAGTTAACAACATTATACAATTTAAAAAGCTAAACATACTTATAGTAGTAAGCGATAATGTATTTATTAGTGTGATTTATTATTTTTTTATAAATTATTTGTGAAATTTAAATATCTTACTGTTCATAAAATTATGTGTAGATTGTGTTTAATTTATAGGCGTATTTCGTTGGCTGTGTTTACAGTTGTTCACAATGCCTGGAGTTGGTTATTATACATAAATATATGATCATACATTGAACATTCAAATGGATTTAATATAAAGACCTTTGTAGTTTTGTGATATAATTTATTTTTAATGTTTAAGTTTTAGATTTCAAAGGTATAATTTCTTAAGCAGTGTCCTCTTACAAAGACAGCTAACATTGTTATGGTTTAACGTTACACCTTTGTTTTTAAGAGCATTCATTATATCTGATTTTTGAAACACAGACTTTTTGTTAGAGAATTCCAAAAAAATTGTGGCAAGATATTTGTTTTTCATTATTGTTGTGTGCATATTGGGTGTTTCTAAAATACACTGCAAAGACTGCATACCTTACGTGAAAATAAGAGTTCATGTAAACACAGGTCAGAAAACGTTTCTTCAGGGAGCTAGGCCCTTTGAAGATGACTTTCACTAAGTGGTTTACAGTTTATAGTTCTGGAATGACTGCATCTATCACAACCAAATTTGGGACACAAATTTCTGTCAGTAAAGCTAATTATTTGAGACCACTGAGCAAAGTTAGCTTTAGCCAGGAACGCCCGTACCAGGGGGGTAATTGGATAAATTTGATCCCTACAGCGGCCCCCAGGTACCCAATCTTGAAAAGTTTTATTTGAACTTATTTGAAAGAATACAAATTCAAGAACAAAACAATCGCTAAGTGATTTATCTTGACTTTACTGACAATAATGTAAGTATTGCTCAAATTAATTGCTTGCCTTACATTGACTTTCCTGGCAATAATTAAAACAGAATTTATTTACAAGTATGATATTTAATTACTCGCAAACCTCAAATCTGATCAAACGAATTGGCCGTCGTTTAGTAGGTACGTTGTGCTATTTGAATTAGATAGGCTGGATAAGAAGTGTTGCATTATGTGGGGCAGGTAAACCATGAAACTAGTCAAACTAAAATTAAAGAACTTTGCACAATGGGGGTTCAACCCGTTAATGTACTACTGTGGGAAAGAACCACCAAGAAAACCCACTTTATTCATAAATAAGTAATTGCACAAGTACATTAATAAACCAAATAACAAAAAAAAAACAATGAAAGGGTTAAATATATAACAAAACACCATTCAATCAGGTTAAAGTGCGTACAAAATTATAATATTAAAATAAAAAGTAGTTTAGTTGCACATAAACACAATAAAAAAAAACACGTAATCACATCCACAATTGTGTCAAAACAAATCAGAATAAAAATGTAAGACCAAACATGTGGCCCTTTAAAATCAATCATGCCGGTCCTTAAGTAAATAAGCAAATAAAACAATAAGGCAAACCAAGGTACATATAAAATACAACAGTAAAATTACATAGGTGATAAGGTAAATGCAAGGACAAACAAAAAAAAAAATAGGTGAGAAATTTACACATTCACAATTGTTTAGTGACTAATAAAGCACAAAATACATACGTAAAATTACAATAAGTTACATTTAAAGAGAAATCCGTTCGCAGGCAAACAATTCTAATTATACCTCGGATAAACCAGACTGAATCAAAGACAAAAAACTTATTATAGAAAGCCTTACAATAGTAAGTTGTAAATAGATCATAACATCGTGACCGATATATAAGTTTGAGTGCGTTAGGAAAATACAGCGACCCTTTCTCAGGTGACACATTCATCTATGCAATAATAAAAATTAAATTCGAGGTGTTTAATGTTCATCTGGACCCGGAAATATGTAAACACTCGGCAGTTGCCTATTAACAATTATAACCAAGCTTCATCCTGTACCCGTTCGTCAACGCCCACAAATATAAATATTAACAACAAACAATAATGCTAATTCACCCAAATACAGGAGTGAGGGAGCTCTGTACTATCTTTTCTTTTAGCAGATTTCCGCTTACTGAGTCCGCGTGCGAGGCTATGTTCGATTTTTAATACGTTACATAGGCATGTAGAATTATTTGCTACGAGCTTTCATTTATATAAAAATACCTACTTACACTTGAACATATTCCCTTTTGTTAAACACGACGGGTTAAGGTACGCGGTTTAAACTGGATGCCACGATTAATGATAGATTAATTTTTGGAACAACTTACATTAAAACCTACACAAAAAGAAAAGAACGAATTTAGTTTCCCTAAAAGGTACATGACAAATATTTATAGACGGAACGGTTTACAATGGGAGTTTCCAATTAAAACAAATCAAAGCATGCCGGCTCAATCAACCGCAACTGCATTTCCCTCCGATTTCAAGCTAACTATATTTACTCCCGAAAATGAACCCCCGTCTTTCAAGAGTAATTAAAAAAAAACAGAAACATTACGTTGGAACAGTTTCATACAAATTATTGAACGAAATCTTAATTTTAAAAATATGCGTTCGTCCGTAACAAACCCTACCTCTAATATCAAATTTCCTCGTATCAAACAAAGATGCTCTTTTTGATCCGCGGCATATTCCGACGTAATTAATTATTAACTAGTGACGTTTTTACACTGAGAATGTGCGCATAGACATTTCCAATGATTCGTTACGCCCCTTCAGTAAAACAGTTTTTAAGCGTACATCTGCTAATTAAACCTCAACACATGTTTTTAAACTCTTAGCCAAATATCAGTTTCATAAATTCCCACATTTCTTACATAAAATAAAATATTCGGAAAACATTAGCAAATTAGGATGTATTATCAAGGTATTAAAAACACATTATTTTTTTCTAACAATGGCGATGTAAAAATGTTTGTTACAATAATAAAATTTTCGCGGTCCGCTACCTACAGAAAGACAGGGTAAATAATGAGTTCATGTTCAAGTCAGTTTAGCTTAAGTCAGTAATAATTTAAATATGGGATAGTAAATACAGTTACGTGTCGGTGAATGATGAATGAAGAGATGGCCGATATGCACAGTATGTATGGTCGATCCTTTGGCAATGCTCTTGAAGCACGGAGATTCTTCTCTTTAATCATTTTTATAGGTTCGTTTAACACAACCGTTACTAACCGGAGAAGATCACGAACGGGAAGAACACGTCAATATCAAGAAACTGTATTACATGCATTAGAAGAAAATCCAGGCTCCACTACACGAGAAATTGCAAATCGTTTGAACTCGTGAAATTCGGCAGTATGCGGAGTACTTCACGAACAGTTGAAGCCGTACCACGTTAAACGGATACAAGGATTATCAGCGATTGCGGATTATCTTCCTCGGTAAGAATTTTCCCAATGGTTTATCTAAAAACGTCGCGAAAATCGTCAGTTCAATAACTTAGTGTTGTTTATCGATGGGTATTGTAAATTTTCATAATACGCACGTTCGGGCTGTCAAAAATCCCGATGCTTTTCTTGAATCACGCCATCAACAACAATTTAATTTAAATGTATTGTAAACAATGGTTTAATGTGACAATTTTTCTACCACTAAGGTTAACTGGGGAAACCTGTCTTCAGTTGCTTCAAAATGATTTACCAGATTTACTGGTCCCCCTTGTGCTAAGTAATAACTTATGGCTAATGCATGATGGGGCTTCCTCTGATTTCAGATTAGATGTAAGAAATTACCGTAATCATAAATTTGGTTAAAGATGGATTTAATGAGGTGGACCTCAGTCATGGCCAGCAAAGTCACCAAATTTGAATTCTTTAGATTACCACCTATGGGGATATCTAAAAACGATCGTTTATGAAAGAGCGGTTGCAAATATGCACAAATTAGAACAAAATTATTATGGGCTGTGAGCTTTGCTCAGTGGTCTCAAATAATTCGCTTTACTGGCAGAAATTTAGGCCCCAAAACTGGTTGCAATAACTGAAGTCGTTCCGGAGTTATAAACCGAAAACCAGTAGTTTTTGAAAGCCATCTTTAAAGGGCTCTGCCTCCATGAAGAAGCGTTTTCGGAGCCGTGCGTACAGGAACTTTGTTGCTTCCATGTTAAGTATGCGCTCCCAAGGTTTTGCCGTGTATTTGGTCAGTATTATAGAAAAAAATTTAATTTGTAGAAATGCTACATTACGAAATTGTCTAGTGTAAACAAATTGTGTAAGAATCAAATGGTACTAAATCTAATGCGACACCAACTTTAAAATTTTAGCTTTTAAGATTGATTTTCATGTATAAGATTAGTACCTATCCAAATAAGTCTTAATAGCCAATATGTACATAGGAATTTCAACAGGAAATATCACAATACCCAATATTTATTAACTATAGTATCAATCTGTGATACATTCGTACACTCACAGGTATTCAGGTACATTATTCTTAACACTTTCGGTTTATATTAGACTAATTGCACACTACAACCTAAATTATCGGCCGATAGTTTAGTCTGGTTGGGCTGTATCCACGCACACCTGCCAAACTAAACGGTTTGGTTCGCTGTTGGTGCGTAGACTGGCTGACCATCGGGCAATTATTCTACGAAAACAAAAGAATAATCAAGATGAGCGACAATTAATGTTGCATTCCATTTATAGTCATAGATTAGTGCAAGGTAGCTAGACCGTGGTGCAAGTTACCTTTAAAATGTGTGTGTGTGTGTGTGTGTGTTTCAATTTCCAAAACTTTTGTGTTGTTATAATCAGGGTGGTGTCCCTTATTAAGGACGTGATTTGCTAAAGCACATGTAAAAGAATCTTTGATGTAGAAATCGTTAGACGCGTTGTATGATTTGGTTAAGATTTGTGTTAAATATTTAGCGAGTTTACTATTAGGGGAATTTATTGAAGAAACAATAGGTCTAACAGATAATTCTTCAATAAATTCTAATAGTAAACTTGCTAAATATTTAACACAAATCTAACCAAATCACAATAACGATTTCTACATCAAAATCTTTTACTTTCAGTAAATTCATTAATAACTTCCAATTACCTGTAAATTATGTTTTAGTTAGTTTTGAGGTTGTATCTTTATTCACCAATCTTCCTTTAACGTTAATTATAATGAGCATTGAAAACATTGGCCTTCTATCTCTGTTAATTGTAAAATGAACCTGAACACATTTAAAATTTACTAAAATTTATTTTGATTCGAATTACGTTATTTTTGATAATAACTACTACAAACAAATTTTGGTACCCTATGGGTTCCACGATTTCTCCAATCCTGTGCAATTTTGTACTTGATGACTTGATTACTGCTTGTTTAGATAAAATACATTTCCATGTACCTTTCGTTAAGAGATATGTTGATGACTTAATCCTATCTGTAACAGAAGACAAAATAGACGAAGTTTTGGCAATCTTTAATAATTACAATGAACATTTACAGTTCACATATGAAAGAGATGATAACAATTGCATACCATTCTTAGATATGTTGATCCACAGAGACTTTCATAACATATTACGTACAGAATGGTATAGAAAAACCTTTTTTAGTAATCGATTCATTAGTTATCACTCACAACATCCTTTTAAGATGAAAACCAATCTTGTCTTAGCATTAAAAAATAGAGTCATAAAACTTTCTCATATTAATTACCTTAAAAATGGTCTTAATACACTTAGAAATATATTACTAGAAAATTCTTTTCCTAGATATTTACTTAATAAACTTATTTTCAATACATCGCATTGTATTAATTCTAAACAAAATTACGAACAAGATAATATTAATCATGACAATAATAGTATATCATATGGTTCATTTCCTTATATACTTTTTCTCACACCTCAGATATTAAAAGTTCTCAAGGTACTCAATGCCAAGATAGCCACAAGTAACATCAAAACTTTACGTAGCTTATATACTAAAATTAAATGTCCCTTAACAACTTTAGAAAATTCAAATATAGTTTATTCTATCCCATGTAAGGATTGTTTTAAAGTGTACATAGGGAAAACATCTAGAAATTTATTAGGGAGAATAACATCTCACAAAAGTGATTGTAGAAGGAGTATTGCTTCATGTAGCTTAGCTGAGCATGTCATCCAACAAAACCATGACATGAATTTTAATGAAGTTACTATATTATGCAAAGAAAATAATTTAACTAAACGTCTTTTTCGTGAAATGGTCTGCATTAATGAAAACAGCAACACTCTTAATAAAAAATCAGATATTAGTAAACTTAGCATTATTTATAATTACATCTTATCTTATGAACATAGTTTTAATCAAATTTCTACTAATAGTTAATATATACAACATTTTTGTCTCTAAAATGTGGTAAACTTTTAGTTAATATTGTCCATTCTTCTAGTAATTTTTGTTAATGTTCTTTTTCCTTTTTGATAACATAACACTTACCGTTGTTAATGTTTTTAATACGTAACTAACCATTTATATTATGTCACATTCTATTTAGTTTTACTATTGACACACTGTCAATTAAATTTAGTTTCCTGCAAATTCCTATTGTTAGTTTTGTTTTTAACTTTACTATTTAACTCACGCTAGGTATGTTTCTTATTGTTATTTAATTTATAATAATTTGATTGTATTTATAGTAGCTTGTCTTGATAAAGGAATAAAGCATTTCGAAAGCTTGGCACATTAACAAAGGGTTTTTTACTTTTGGCCTTCATAATTGACTGCATTCCCCAATAAACTTATCTTATATTCATTATCAGTCAAGATTACCCTATATATATATATATATATATATATATATATATATATATATATATATATATTGCACTGAAATTCCCCTATTGCTAATTATATTATTATTATAATTTAATTTAAGATTTAATTAAATTATTATTATTGTAATTATATTTGATACAAAATAAAATCCCGGTAGAACAATGAGACTCATCTAACAGGGGATAGGGATCAGAATTTAGAAGAAACCTGCTTTTAATATTATAAAATAAATGATCATGAAATTGAATTAAATTACTTGTTTGAATACAATAATCATAGTCAACATGATCAAAACACATTGAGGTAATGTCCTATTTAATTTTATAATATCTGAATTGATTAAATAAATTGAATTATAATTTTTAATTCGCATAGATATCTGTGTTAGACCCTGTACATAACAAATTCTATTAAAAATATACGTGAGCATGCGCTGTGAATACGAAACCATATGATTGATCATAAAGAAAAGTGAAATTTGACAAACAAGTAAGTATAACGACGTTTGTCTAATAAAAACACAATTAACATAAACCATTTAAATTTTTAGAACAAATAACATTCCCTTTGGACATGTATACCTGTTGTTGCACATATGATTATTACAAAGGATATCAATTATGAACATAACAATATAGTATCAATGTCAACAAAGTACTCACATAAATGTACTCCTTTCGTGGGTAACTGCTGCTGAAGATGATTGAAGACAACAGCTCCTGCGAACTGCAATTCTGCTCCTCGAACATCCAAAGTTTTCTTTTAAATAACCAGCTTATTCACTTCGGTAGGTTTCATTATTAATATTAATATATTCACGAATCTTTATTTTAGGCTCATCGCTTCTTTATTAATTAAATTCAAAAATAAATTTTGAAAAAGCATGGATTGTTGATGGTTGTCGTAAATTAAACACACTTTTAATAAACAAGGTGTATAATGATAAAAACTTGAAAACAACACAATTTAATATGTACATCAACACAAACAATACAAATTTAAATGAACAAAGTCGAAACGGCAGAAATATTTTCATAACTTAACGAAACTTCCGATTTGAGGTTTGAAAAGGTAAACTAACCTTATTTTAAATTATTTTACGAACAAAAAAACTATCACATGTTTCGTGACCACTTCCGATACTAAATCGCACTTTGTTATTTTCCCGAAGTGACATAATTTGTTTTAAACATTTTTATTTTCAAAAAAAAATTTCGCAACAGCTTACTTTGGCAAGTTGTTGCAAAAGATGAAAATCAAGAGAGTTTGTGAAGCTAAACCACTTGTATTTATACCATTTTACTCGACAACCAAATCTTCGAAGGTTCCCTTAGTTACGACAAATATTTGCTGAATTCCTATTGGCTAATGTAATTCTTAAATTACGATAATTCTTTAAAACCCTATAACTTTCGCCCCGTTTAACATTTCTTAAATCTAAAAACATTTCCAAAATCTCCATAATTTTATCTATATTTTGACACCAAACATGATCTAAATCTTACACTTAATAACTACGTTAATTTTTACCCTTATTTATCGAATTTACACTAATTCTATGAATTTTACAGGTCTGGAAATTACCTCTACATGAATAGGGGATGCTACTACACCCTAATATACATCTTAAACATGCCTACGGCCAATTTGAAAGGAAAATTACTTAATTCTACCAAAACTCTTACAAACTAAAATTAACAAAAATGGACATAAATATAAGGAATTATAACATGAAATTGAGGCTACCTTACTATTTTTGCCTCTACTAATTTAATTTCTATAAATTGTCTCAATTTAAAATATTTTTTACAAAATTTTATGTGCGAGGGTATAACATAACCTCATTTTGTCTATATAAAATTAATGTTAAATTTCACACTTTTAAACACAATAATTGTTAATGTAAGTGTTTAAAATTAATGTTCAAGTCACAAATTAATTTATATTATCACTTTCATAGGTTAATAAGTTCTCCTACGACTAGTGTTGGAATGTTGTCATACACTAGTTTAAGGTCATAAACTGTTGATTAAGCACAATAATCTCAGAACTACTGCATGATTCATGTTTTATAGTCACTCACTAATGTGCTTGTTCTGTTTTTTCATAAGTTTTGCACTAATATGAGTTTAACGCACAAATACGAATGTTCTCACTAGTCTTGGCTGCGCACATGTGAAATGCGACATTGATACCAGCCTAAATCTAGTTTTAACATTATTTCTGTCAACCACAACCTGTATTACATGTCGTTAGGGAATATTGTTTAATATAAACTTACAAAACTAAATGAAAATTGAATTAACTCATAAACGAAAACAAACATCCCCTATACTTCTATGTACTGTGCTGTCGATTACTTAAACTAACATTATTAACACAATATTAAGAAATATTTAAATTTTTCAAACACCTCAATGTTTATTAATCATTTTATTCTAAAATTATTTAATGAAATGTACTATTTCATACAAACTAAAGTAAACCTTCACTATGCAAATACTTGCACGTAATTAGATTCATCTCAATATATATAATCTTAAAATTTTATTATAACATTTAGTTACATACTTGCATTTTGAAATGGCTTCAAGAAGTAAGGGAACAAAATTATCCTTGAGCAAGAAGAAAGCAAATATCTTGCACAATGTTTTGGTGCAACCATCTGCAGAATTTTGTTTGCTGCTCTCACTTAGAACCACTCCATACGCAGGAATTTTATGATGATATTCCTGTTATTTCTATCCGTGATAGTGATGCTGATGAAAATTTTAGTAAATATTTTGAAAAGTGAGTATACTACAGAATTTAGTTATTGATAGATACATAACAATTTTACTCTATTTTTTCTAGCATTACGCCTGCAACATCACCACCACCGCCACCTCAATCTGCAGCGGGTCCACTGCAATATTGATGAAAGAATATGCAGCTTATTAGGGAAGAAGGGCATGATTCCCAGGGTTTACTACATGAAACCCAAGACCCAACAACCCTTCAGCAGTTCCAGCAGAACACTGTGAGTTGGTTGCAAAACATTGTAGATAGTTATGTGAACAGTGAGACATCGCAAGTGGCTAAAGTGCAGAGGCTAACGGAATAATTGGTGAAAGCCAATGATTCCCTAGCAAAAGTGCGCCGAAACATTCATGATACACAAGAAGTGTTACATACGTTAGAGAATTTAGGTATTTAAGTTTTTTTTTTTTTTTGTTAGGATTAGATTTGTTTATAATAACATATAAAGAATAAATAAATTAATTAATTAATGTTTTATTTCATGTTATGGGTTACATTTTTTATTAACAAATATATTTAAGTGTTTTTCGAAAATTATTTTTCATTCAAAATTAAAAAATTACAGACAAATTACAAAAAGAATTCACTTCACAATTTTTTTCTTGAATTCTTAACCTTTTTTTGTATGTGACAACACCACATATTCAAATTAAAAGAAAACTACAGAGAAATTACAAAAAAAATGAACAAACATCTAAAATGTATGAATCATATTTTTGCAAGTTAATTATATTTAATAAAATTATTACAATCACTTCACATTTTTTTTCTTGAATTCTTGACCGACAACACTACATATTCAAAAATTAAAAAAAAACTACCTTACACATCTAAATTGTCTAGTGTCTGTAACACGTTTTCGGTATTTCTTATATCTAAGTTATTTGTAGCTTCTGCTAATTCGACACTTAGACGCTCCACACGAGACACTTGTGACACTTCACTTTGTATATACAGGTTTAAAATTTGACGCAACTACTTAACACTTTTAATTTTAAACTGTTCCAAGGTACTGAGAAGATGTGTTCCGGCTTCCTCCTCAGCGATTAGCGTCAAAATTTTCCCTCCATATTGTACTGGAGTTGGTATGATAGTCGTTGCGAGCGTAATGCTGAAAAAATAGTAATGGAATAATCAGTAAATGAGAACTAAATTAATGAACGTATACTTTTCAATATAGCGAGATAACTCATCCTCAACATCGCTATCTCTGATAGAGATAATTGGAATATTTTCAATTGAAGGTATCGGTAGCTGCTACTGGCTCGAAGATGGTACCACGATATCACGTAATATATTACATTTCTTTTTGAATGATAGTTTTTTTTATTAGTTGAAGTCATCATGACTGCTGTTACTAGATAATGAATGAATTAATGAATATTCACATTTTAACTCTATATACCTGAAAAATCTGTTAACGTTCCCAAAAGGTATCAAGCGGTTACTACTGCAAACGTATATAAAGAAAATAATCAACTAAAAGCGCGTGGAGAATGTTCAACAAGTGTAGATAAATAAAGTAAAACGTGCGAATTTATTTCAAACAGGTTAACTTAAATTCGGGTGCAAAAGGAATACATTATGTACAGCGCTTTGAATGAAGCACCTTTATATTAAAAGTACTCATGAGCATCTTGTACAAGTTACTACTACTTCTATTTAAAAAATCACAAATACTGTTTTTCAATTGAATGGCACCTTTTTATTAATCTTTAAACCATAAACATTTTTAAAAGCTAATTATGCACAAGGACTGATGATTTTCAAATTGAATGGTAGCTTTTTATTGATATTGAAAAACATAAACACATAAAAGAGACTGGTTTTTCAATTTAAAACGCTTTATATAGATCAAGTACTCGACCTGCAACGAAGTAATACTAATTAGCCTCACGCTGCGTGTAATAATAAAATAAAAGAGGTATAGAGATGGAAATTTTTTTTAGTATTAAAATGATTTACTTGTAAACAAGTTGTAAATAAATATGTAAACGTATGAATAAATTATTTCAAACAAAAGTTAACTTAAATTCTCGGTAAAGTAAACCTTATTTATAGAACTACATCAGTTTATGATACATTATTAAAATAATAGTTTCATTAAAAAGAATTTAAAACGTTTTTTATACTAACGTGAAAATCAACAAATCGTTGAATCTAAAATTGTTTATAGAACTACATCAGTTTACGACACATTTATTAAAAAGAATAGTTTCATTTAAAAAAAATATGGAACTTTGTGTGTGTGTGTGTGTGTGTGTGTGTGTGTGTACTAGCGTGATATCAAGAAACGTGCAAAATGTGTAAAGCTTTTGCATTCATAGTGAGATACGAATAAAGCTTTTCTTTGTATTTCACCTTTCATACTCTAAATGAAACGTAATTATGTATGAATGTAGAACAATGCATCGTATTTGTACAATATTTTCTATAAAGTGCAATGTACAGTGTGTATTTAATGTCATTTTGAAAAATGAGTGTACTTCATTTTCTATGAAAGAGACTGCTTTTTTTTCAATTTAAAACGCTTTACCATATTTTCTTTTTCAAAGTAATAACTGAATTAACACGTGAACTTAACTCAGTCAAATTCCAAGAATTGCTTGAACGATAAATTTTAAAATAGCTCCATGATCAGCATCATAAAGCCTTTCTTCGTATTTCACCTTTCATGCTCTAAATGAACCTAATTATGTATGTAGGACAATCTTTCGATAACATTCTCTCCCGTAAAAAGTATTTTTTTAAGAATGAAATCTCTGGTAAAAAAAAAGTTTATACATAAAAATAATCCAGATAAAAAACTTTTTTTATTTCAAACAAAAAATGCATTTTTTCTATAACTTTCAAAAAATGTTTATATCTTTTTACTAATGACAGTGTCAGTGTTAGTTTTCTTCTACGCTGCCCATGGCAACATGCGCAAAATATTTTGCACACTAGGGCGCAAAATAAATTGCAAGAATCAATCACTTGAATTAAAAAATACTCAAATGATACTTTTAATTTAACGAAAACTAACAAATACTAAGTAAGATAATATAGTTTATTTTACCAATACTTGTAATGCAAATATGTAACTATTCTTTTTTATTTGTAATATTTGAATAAAACTAACATTGTTAAACATGATGTCTTCATAGATACGATTTATGTTGGAACATTTAGGAAATACGGGGCAATTCATTTGAATTATTTAACAACGTTCAAAGAAATTCTCAAATATTAGTTATAGAAAAAATATTGTTTGTATTTCATGGTAGAATTCGTGCTTTATGGCACATTCGAATGAATTAACACTCTCATGTGCCATTTTTAAAACACTCATTTTGCACACTAAATACACAAAAATAACTATTTCGAGGGAATGAAATCGTGTATTAATAAATAGATAAAATATAAATAAATATTTAAATTAATTCAAACGTTTTTTTTTCGATAACATTCAGAGTAAATTATACCCCAAGACAATTTTAAGTATGAACCTCTGGTAGGAATTATAAAAACAATCCAGATAAAATTTTTTGTTTCAATCTAATTTTTAAAAGATCAAACATCTAATTTTACATCCTTCCTGCCTCGCTAAGCTGAAGGTCCTTCATTTTTCTTTTCATTTCATAACATTCCAAATCCAGTTTTATTTCTTTTAATGTCTTTAGTAAATCCTCCAACCTCTTCTTTCTTTCTCTCATCAATACTTTCTTTTCTTTTCTTCCTCTTCTTATCATGTGTACTACTACTACTTTCATTTCTGCTAATTCTGATTTACTGAATTGTACACCCGCCTTTTATTATACATCTGTGTGTTTGCGTGTGTGTGTGTGTGTGTGTGTGTGAGTGAGTGAGTGAGTGAGTGAGTGAGTGAGTGTGTGTGTGTGTGTGTGTGTGTGTGTGTGTGTGCGTGTGTGTGTGTGTGTGTGTGTGTGTGTGTGTGTGTGTGTGTGGAGAATCACATCCTTGAAAACCATCAACCTTGAAACATCCTTGTTTCCCCTCACCATGAACTGATTCTATTTTTAGATTTCAAAAGTTTGAACTGGCTCCAATTGCTCCAAACATTCCCTCTCTCTCTCACTCCAGATGACATTGAAAAGATCTGATTCAATTTTTAGATTTCTAAGAATTGCAATATGATGACCTTGACATATCTATTTTTAGATCAACTTCAACAGCTGCAAAAATTTCCCGCCAAAAGTTTGAACTGACTACAAGAGCCCCGAACATTCTTTCTCTCACTCCAAACGTCGAATATTTGATCAAATATTATGGAAACAATTGTAAATCATGGGCTTATTGTTACAGGAAAGAGCTATGTATCAATACTAACATGTATCTTGAAAGTATGGATCGCATATTAAAGTATGAGCAAGTACCTAGAGGGGAGAAAAATCAAACGACTTGACAAAAGTCTGCACAACTTGATGCGTTTCATTCGTGATAAAAAAGTGGGGACAATCATCAAGAACACAAAAAGGTAAAAAAAGTAATAGCATTTGATTTCATTTATTATTTTTAATGATGTTACAGGTAAAAAATCAGATCGATTAAATTCAACTAATGCCAGCCACAGAACAGCTGTTAATTCTGTGAACTACATTTATGAAGGTATTGGATGGAATGAGCTTAATGAATCTCACAAATGGTCCTTATTTAATTTGACAAAGGGAAGAACTATCACTAAGAAAACAAGTCGTATTTCTTGTAACTTAATGTGCCAGTTATGTAAAATATGTATTCACTCGTTTAGTTGTACCTGTGTTGGCTATTATATCAAATGAAATATATACACATATATTACATTTGCTTAAATATACAGAATGATACGAGGGACAAACCGTTATTATTGAGAATAAAAGAACCAGTGTAACATTTTCAAAATTTTATATTACATTTGTTCAAAGTAGTTGCCTTCTGCTATAATGCACTTAGCTATTCTTTCCTTCCACTGGTTAAATGATCCAAGCCAAGCAACTTTAGGATTACCATTAAAATAACTCCCAACAGCAGCATCCATCTCTTCCTCCAAAACCTTCTTCCTCAGAAGTCCTTTTTTAGCCCAAAAACAACCAAGAGTCGCACATTGCCAGATCCGGTAAGTAGGGAGGGTGTTCCATTACCTGAATCTTGTTTATAACCAAATACTGCCGAGTTAGCTCAGCAATGTGGCAAGAAGCCTTACCGTGTTGTAGCATAAGTCCCATCTTTGGCACCTTTATTAAACACTTCTGGCAAACAATGTTCGGCGTAGCATTTAGCTGTCACAGTATTCTGCTCCTCTAGCTTAATAGCGCTCACTAGATCGGTACTTCTAAAGAACACAGCCTACATTACTTCCTTCATCTTTCGCTGCTTTCTGATTAGTGTCGATGTGGTCTCGTCTTCATGGATCCATACGCGGCTCTTTTGTCGAGTTGGCATGTCGAAAAATGGTATGTAAGTTTCATCTCCTGTTACAATTTTCTACAAAATTTGTTGTTCGCCATTCTTAAGCAATGTTAAGAGTTTCGTGATAAATTCGTATTCGTTCTGTTTTTGAAAATCTGTAAGATGATGGGGAAAAAAAGGACTTACGACTTTTTTCAGATGAAAATGGTCGTGTATTGTTCTTTTCACAGATGAAAATCCAATCCCCAGTTGAGACTCTTTTACGGCGTAACTAGTTCTGTTATCTGTTTCCTTAATCTTCTTCACAGCAGCAACGTTTTCTCTCTCACAGCGGCAATGGGAGATCCTGCGCCTTTCTGGTGGTCAACTGTAGTTCTTCCACGCTTGAATTCCTTAATACCATCCTATAAATTATTGCTACGGAAAGGGCCTGATCGCCAAATGTTAATTTCAAACTTTCTTCGCTGTCATACGCACGTAAACCTTACTTAAAGTCATAATAAATTATTGTGCGGAAATGTTTTCGGGTTAATTCCATTTTTTCGCTGCACTTGTGAAATTTAAAACTAACTTTTTCAAATGCTATTTAATGTAAATTAGCAACTGAAGCGGCAAATATCAAGTAAAGAGTTGCTCTTACTGAGGCTACATTTTTTGTTTCCCAAGGCATGTCTAAATTTCTTCATTCTTAATAATAATGGCTTGTCGCTTGTATTTTTAACACAAAGCCTTGTATTTTTAAGTTTATTTGGATTATGACAAAAACAATGAGGAGTGGAGTCTGAAAGATAATGTTAAGTTTGTTAATGTAAAAGTTTAGATTAAGTTTATAGTTATCTGTAAATATACGCTATTCAAGCCACCAGCCGTTGTACGTCATAGCTTAAAACTTATTAAATCAATGGCGTTGTAATCAAAGTTGTGAGGTGTACATGTCAGACTTATTGTTTATACATATTTTTAGGTTAGGAACAAATAGATACTGTATACCTATTATGTGTAATAATAAAATACAACAATTTGGTTTAGAGAAACGATGTTCATGTACTTTTCTAAATTGTTTTCGTTTGACCTACTTTCACACTGTATACCTACTAATTTAAAAAATCCTTTCGAAAATATCAATAACTGTGATACGTTTAGTTATACATTGCTGAAACCAGACCAATCTTCCTGGGGTAATACAAGATTGCTTAAATATGCTGTATGTATGAAGGTGCAAGGCATGGTTTACTCATAAGCTGTTGATCGGAATATTAAAAAAACATGAACATGTAAAATAAAAAAGTACTGTTTTTCGTAAGGCAATTTAAAATAAATAGGTTAAGTGCGTCGAGATATTTTACGAGTTTATATTCGCACTACGTTTTAAGTTGTAAATATGTAGTGCAAAGTGTGCGACAAGGATAGAATATCTTTGCTAACCCTACGCGATTAATGACTTTTAATACCAACTATACTTACGACGACATTTTGGCTTTAATGCAAATTTTATTAAAGTTTTATAGTAAATTATAATTATAGTATTGGTATACGATTAATGGCGCGCAACCGCTGGTGACTTGAATAAGGTATAGTTGCTATATGTAATAACTTGATTTGTAAAGATCCAGCGTCCTTTACGTATGTTTTTTAGAATAAATTATTCGCGGACCACCCTATATTTCAAATTACAAAAGATTGCACGATATTACACCACAAATAATTCATTAATCACCGCTGACGTGTATTTCTAAAAACCAGTAAGTTTTTGCACGTCAGAGCAGTTTAAACCAATCCAAAACGGCATCCCCCGCACGGTAGTCACGAAGCCGCCAACCGATGCACCCTTATAAACCCGCGACGCGCGGATCTAAGGATCGAATCGATTCGTCTGATCTCCCCTGCTGCTCGAGAGAAGAACATAGCCGTGAAATACCTGCTCGATCGAGACCGAGACCGCCACGCCGTTCCTGATATCCAGTAGCCGCCAGTACCGATTGCTTCTTGTAATCACCGACCTGCTGATCGCTGCCGAGGAGGCCATCGCGACCGTGTGATAACGCGCACCACCTCGCGCCGGGCGACCTAAAGTTTGTTACCGAACTGCAATTAAAAGACACGTAAGTTGTAGAGTTATAAAATCTAACAATTTACAACAAATCACTACAGAACGTAAATAACGACGGGCTTAGTCTCCAGGAGTTATAACGTTAACATTACACAACCACATACATAAAGGGCGTAACGAAGGGGAAACCCCGCGTCGCCTGACTCATTACACTAACCAAGAGTTTCACGCAGGATAGATCCCGACGTCACTCGCAAAACACCTGAGGGTGAAGGTTTGATACAGGGCTGTAAAGACCTACGACCTTTTTCTTAGTCAAACAGGTTAGACAGGCTGCTGCCTACCGTCTACTGTTGGTGCTAAGGCCCCCGCTTAATACACATACATACACTGCTTACAGGCAAACACAATAACAACACACGGCGTCTTTAATCGCAGGAGGATACACAAGAAAACCTGTTGCATACATTTGTATTACGAATAAATGTCGCGAAACCGTTCTTAATTAAAGTAGAATACCGCCGGAAATTATCTAAGGTTTACCTGTAGTAAATAATATAAATACGACCTTGTGTATATTACGATTTACCTTAGTAAAAGGATAAATTTAAAAATATTCATTTTAGTATAGCGAGTATTTCGTTTACTTTATAATTTGTATATAATTGAATTTAGTTACGCCGTTAGGTTTAGTTGTTTAAATAGTCTAAGCGCTTTATGAGAGCAAAACGCGTTCTCAAACCGGTTCTAAAATATAATTACAGTCCAGAGATCTCGCCTTTGTTTACGCGAATCTTCCGCGTGTATTTCTTCATTGGAGTACGACATACCAGCTTCAGCGCTCCAGAGATACTGAAGAGTATAAATATACCCTGCGCATATGCAGAGACCAGTATTGATTTTCCCCGTGACCTAGAAACAACTAGAGTACATTGCGCTGAAGCTTCCGACCCATATCTGCTAAGGCTACCGTATACGCTTCTGTAAGACAGGACCGTAATTTAAATATTAAGAATACATTCAATTTCAAACGCGAGTGGAAAAACTAGGTAGGGAATAAATTAAGACATTATAAATATTTGTTCACAGAAACGACTTCGCACCCAATAACGAAGGCTGACAGTTTACACCGGAGCACGAGAGGAAGGATCCCTAAGGACCCAGTACGTGTAGTATAGTTTGTTATTAATATTATTGTCAATTATTATTTTGTAAAATTACCAAATAATATACGTCTTAAACCGCTTTAGTATAATTATTTAAGGTGACAGTGTTAATCCCACTAAATAGTACGAATCCACACCCCGTTTAGTAAGAAATATATAAACACGACTGAGCTTAGCCGAGGCAAAATAAAACCGCGCTGGGTTTCACCCAAAGAAGGGCAGTTATATATATATATATATATATATATATATATATATATAATAACACTCCGATTTCAAAGGAGGGGCATTATAGGTTCATTGTCAAGTTATAGAAATACTTTTATAATAAATAAGTTACATTAAGAAATCTCTTCTTTAATTAGCATATTAATGAGATTCTTATAGCATTTTAAAGCAATGCTTAATTATAATATTTTATTGAACCAGCAGATAACTTCCAATTGTTGGGACATTCATTGTAATCTAATCACTTTTTTTTGAAGAGCTATACTGTATTTAGGGATGTGAATATAGTATAGGAAAATATGGCCAAGACAACATTGACACATTAATTGCCATGTGACGCTATAGTCGTGCCTCACTGAATTTGGTTCCATAGACTTGAAGTGGGCATTATTCACAAGCAATTAGTTACTTTCGGCCGTGTAAACAGGCAGGTGTGTTGTACTTTGCATTGGTGCTTATGTTTACTTGAAATAGATGACCTGGAAAACCAAACTATATTTTTACCCTATAATTATATGAAACTGAAGGGGAGAGAAGGGACATAAAAGGCCAAAAAACTAAAAGAAGAGGGGGAGGGGAAGAAAGGGGAAAGGAGGATGACGAAACGGCAGTATAACGGATAAATGTGTAAAGGAAATGGAAAAGAACAAAGAGAAAGTAGGGAAAGAATACAGGAAGGGAGGAACGAACTAAATATAATGTTCTGGAACGTGGCGGGACTAAAGAATAAAGATCAAGATTTCTGGAAGTTTGTTAAGAAGCAGTACATGGTGGGAATGCAAGAGACATGGCTAGAAGAAAAATATAGGGAGTGGTGGAAAAGGAAAATGCCAAGTGAATTCTCATGGGTGGTACAGTACGCGGAAAGGAACAACGGGAAAGGAACAGCAAAGGGGGGCGGGGCGGATAATAATGGACATATAAAGAACATGGTTGGAAAAAGAAGAAGAAGGGAAAGTGCAACAAAAAAGAGGTATGGTAGAAAGGAATATACAGTGGAGAAACGAAAAGATAGTGACGGTATACAGTAGGTGAAGATACTGGAAGGAGAAGGAAGACGAAATAAGAAGACATATGAAACACATGAAGAAGGAGAAGGAATAAAAGAAGAGGAAGTAATCGAGGTAGTACAGAAGGTGAAAAAAGGTAAAGCGGCAGGAGAAGACTGGATATCAGGCGATGGGTGGTTAGACGGAGGAGAAAATATATATTATATATATATATATATATATATATATATATATATATATATATATATATATATATACAGGGTGTCCAGTTTAAGATGAAATGCATGGGGATATTGGAAACCGTTAGAGATACGAAGATGGTTAAATGGAGAAAAAGTTGCGTCATTATATGCCCAAGAAGTAACCATGGTTACATGTCAAAAATCCTTCCATTTACTAGACACAGGGTGATAACTGAAAATATGCATTTTCTAAAATCGCTATATCTTGTTTCTTGCAAGAGATACATCCACGATTTTTCCAGGATGGGGTAACAGGTAGCGAGGATTTCAAAATGATTTTGAAAAAATCTAGGCCTACTAGATTTTGAGATAATGCACGCAACTTTCGATTTTCTTATGGACGTCATATTGGATTTTTGCATTTTGAATTCTTCATAAAAATGCTTTTCAACCATATATCATATGTTTATAATCTGCCAATGAGAAAGTGTCAAATTACACAATTAAATTTATATCAAAGCAACCTTGACATATTATGTATTTTAATTAAATGAAAATTAATCTACAAATTAAACTAACTATTGAGAACAATATTATTGATTATTAACATAAATCATAATAATAAAAGTGACAAAAACAACAAAAATAAAATTTAATATTATACTGAATTTTACTATTAATTAATCAAATGCTCGAATAAACCTTCATTCTCCTGCAAACACCATCTGCATCGAGTTAGCACTGCATCACTAGAGTTCCTTATCATCTCGCGATTTTGAATTCTTCATAAAAAATGCTTTTCAACCATATATCAGATGTTTATAATCTGCCAATGAGAAAGTGTCAAATTACACAATTAAATTTATATCAAACTAGGCCTTTGCCAATCAACCATCTATTCAATTATTGCAAGAGAATAGTAGGCGCTGACACCTTTGACATGTTTATAAGCAATTGAATTACCATAGTTAGTTACGTTTGTATAAACGTCATTTAATTTTGACGTTCTGTTATAAGCCAAAAATGAACTCATTTTCAAATAGTGAAAAATACAATATGTTAGAATGTTTCATTCTCTGTAGGAGAAATAGTGACAGAGCTGCGGGGATGTATTTTCATAATTATCCTGAGAGACGCCAACCAGGAAGAAGCATGTTTAGCCGCATACGTGACAATTTAATAAATCATGGTAGTTTCATTAAGGTAAAGAGAAACAGAAATAGTAACGAAAACAATGAAAATCTTGTATTACAAGCTGTAGTTGAAAATGCCCGCTCATCCTTACGTGAAATTGAAAGCAACATAGGAGTTGCCCGATCAACAGCGGAGTAATATTGAAACGTAATAAATACCATCCTTATCGTGAAAGACCGGTCCAAGGGCTGCGAGAAGGGGATCATGTAAGAAGGATGGAATTTAGTCAATGGTTTATCCAACGATGTAATGAAAATCCAGACTTTACCAAGAATATTTTGTGGTCTGATGAGAGCAGATTCACAAATTGTAGCCTATTTAATAGGAAAAATACCCACTATTGGTCGGACCAAAATCCGCATTTATACCGTGAAACGCGGCAACAGGTGAAGTGGGGATTTAATGTCTGGTTAGGTATTGTTGGTACCCATATTATTGGCCCTTTTTTTATCACGAGAACTTGACCTCTGCTACCTATCTAAACCTGTTGCAAACTCAAATAGCGGAAAGGATAATGGAGCTCCCTCTTGCTACAGTAAGAAGTATGATTTTCCAACAGGATGGGGCTCCTGCACATAGTGCCCATATTATTACAGATTTCCTAAATATGGAATATCCTAATGGATGGATAGGAAACCAGGGACCAATAAGATGGCCGGCCAGAGCTCCTGATCTCTCTCCCATTGATTTCTTTGTGTGGGGCTATTTAAAAAACGAAGTTTATTCAAAGTCGTATAACAATGAGGACGAATTACGTGATGCAGTTATCGAAGCTGTTAATAAAATTACCCCGGAGATGATAAGGAACTCTTGTGATGCAGTGCTAACTCGATGCAGATGGTGTTTGCAGGAGAATGGAGGTTTATTCGAGCATTTGATTAATTAATAGTAAAATTCAGTATAATATTAAATTTTATTTTTTGTTGTTTTTTGTTGTTTTTTGTCACTTTTATTATTATGATTTATGTTAATAATCAATAATATTGTTCTCAATAGTTAGTTTAATTTGTAGATTAATTTTCATTTAATTAAAATACATAATATGTCAAGGTTGCTTTGATATAAATTTAATTGTGTAATTTGACACTTTCTCATAAGAAAATCGAAAGTTGCGTGCATTATCTCAAAATCTAGTAGGTCTAGATTTTTTTCAAAATCATTTTTGAAATCCTCGCTACCTGTTACCCCCATCCTGCAAAAATCGTGGATGTATCTCTTGCAAGAAACAAGACATAGCGATTTTTAGAAAACGCATATTTTCAGTTATCACCCTGTGTCTAGCAAATGGAAGGGATTTTTTGACATGTAAACATGGTTACTTCTTGGGCATATAATGACGCAACTTTTTCTCCATTTAACCATCTTCGTATCTCTAACGGTTTCCAATATCCCCATGCATTTCATCTTAAACTGGACACCTTGTATATATATGTATATATATATATATATATATATATATATATATATATATATCCCAGTGTACAAAATGGGGACAAAAAACCAGTGACAAATTACAGAAGAATCACACTACTAAACATGGCATACAAAATATATGCGGCTGTACTGGAAGAAAGGTTGAAGAAGGAAACAGAAGAAAAAATCTATACCAGATGGACAGGCAGGATGTAAACCTAGTATCTGCATTTGATGGGGTAAACAGGCAAAAGCTGTGGGAATAGTTGAAAAAAAAGAAGATAAGCGTAAGACTAATAGAAAGGATGGAAGGAATGTACGAAGAAACGAGGAATAGGGTGAGGGTGAATGGGGAATTAAGTAAAAGATTTGTAACAAGGTAGGGACTAAGGCAAGGATGCCCACTGAACCCAAGTCTGTTCGCGGTATATACAAGAGACCTAGAGGATGTAAAGATACAGCTTTACTTAAATTTGTGTAATTAATTATTTTTTAATTGCCCTACGGTAATTAAGATAGGTACAGTTGTTTAAAATTAAAACCCATTACAAAAGATTGCGCGATATTGCACCATAAATAATTAATTTCAATCCCCTCCGACGTAGATATTAAAAAGCCAAATGCTATTACGTCCGAGAACCCTCAGCCAATCACAGACAGAGGACCCCTGCATAGAAGCCGGATCGACCCACCGCGAATCAGCTATAAAAACCGCGGCGCTACCGGAAGAAATCCTACTTCACGCTACTTCAATCGCGACTACTATTTTTGCTACTTCGCGACTCCGCTATCCTGATACTCTCGCGTCTTCAGCAGCCAGAACCGAGATCCAGACCGCGCGCCTGCCGTAGTTAGTGTCGTTGTATACATCGCCGACCTGCCGATTACCGCATCCGTTTATCCTGAATCATCGTGCATCTTTAGTCGCGTTACTTCGCCGCCGTCACCAGTAAATCAGCTTTGTACAATCAAACTGCTGGTTGAGATACGCTAAGGTTAACAGCACGTAAGTTTTATTGCACCACGTTTCTAAAACATTACACCAGACACCTAGAGAAACGACGGGCTGCAGAGCCCGGAAGTTATCTAACCGTTCCAGCACACACACTAGAAGTATACGCCGGGCTGTATAACCTGAAGTTACCTTCTGCAACCAGTACACACACTAGAAGTAGACGACAGGCTGTAAAGCCTGAAGTTGCCTCCGACACACATATACACACACCAGGACGTTGCTACTTCGGGCTAACGCCCTGAAGGCATATTCTATTTACTCCAGCGGCAAGAAGGGTACTCGCTCAAATTCTAACGCTCCACCCGGAGATCCCTTTTTACAGCAGTCGACGGCCTGGACCCAGAATCTTATAAAGGGCTCTCCATTAACCAGATATTACACATACATTACACATACAATACACCGACCAGATCCTGAGGAAAATTAGCAATACAAACAAGCGACGCCTTGACCTAGAGGTACTCTCAATACCAGAAGCCGCATTCGTAGAGATCACCCGCGTGATCCTCCAGATATAAAGACAAACCCGTGGTGCGTCTACGTGATAAATTACATTAAACGCACTCCTGCGTCTCGCACTCGCATATAAATCACTTACTTGAAACACCTGCATTCCGTCGGAAACAATTATCAGAATTGTTCAATTTAGTACACGCAGTCCTAAAAGGTTGTGTAAACTCGCCTCCGATTAATTCGTTTATAACAATTAAAAAGAAGCAATCTTTTAATAATAACTAACGTAAAAAATCGTGATAAACTCCGTCTTCCCTGTATTTGTTAGTTAGAATAAGGTTCGCTAATACGAAAAGTATACGCGTTTAACAAAAACAGACGTTCTTTTTCTAATAATAAAGAATTAATGCGTTTATTTCCGGGCATAATTAAATGTTAGATATTCATTTCATTACTGTAAATACGTTCTCCATTAATTAAGAAATCCTGAGATCAGCTTGTTTAGTTAGGGTAGATAATTAAACGCGTACGTACAATTTGCATTTAAAACATGTCCTGTATAAAGCATTCCAAGTACTGCGCTCATATCAGTCACGTATAAGAATAGTCATGCGCACCAAGGTTACTTTAAATTATTGATTTTCTCTTTGACCTGCTTAAAGACACCAACGCGATCGTTGCCCCAGCTTATCTAAAATATATAGAATTTTACACATCGCCACTTGATAAATACCGTAATCAACCAAATTAAATCGTCATTAGTAGGATTTTCGGGTCATAACACACCAGCAATTGAACCACAATAATTTATATTTCCACAGAAACGGCTCAGGATCCAGTAACAACCACTACCGTCCACGGGGGACCAGCCAAACGGGCGCTGCCAACCAGGACATCCCGGGTAACACCAAATAAGATTTGTTTTGCTGTTGTTGTTGATAATTTATTTCATTTAGGTTAGATTTTCTTAGTTGTGTAAAAAGAATAGGTAATACACGTTTAAAATGGTTTTGTTGTATTATTCAAAGTGTACAGTGTTGATCACCACGATACGAACCACCCCCGTCTTGTTAAGACAAAACCCGATTTGAGCTAGACCGAGGCAAATTAAATTGAACGCTTTTAAATTTAATTATTGTAAAGAAAGAGGCGTTACAAGGAGACATTAAGTGGGCAACAAGAAGGAGGTATGGTGGTGGAAGCAGGAAAGTGTGGTCACTGGCATACGCTGCTGACATAGTGCTAATAGCGAAGGAAGAAAAGGAAACGAAGGGGATGCTAAAACGATGGACAGATATTTGTGAAGAAAAAAATTGGAAATAAATGGGAACAAAACTAAGGCAATGATATTGAGAAAAGGGGGAGGAAAAAGGATGAGTAGAAATAGAGGGAAGATGAAGCATGCCAGGTAAACGAATTCACCTACTTGGGATACACGATAAGAGAAGACAATAAAGATGGGGAGCATATAACAGCACGAGTGAGAAAAGGAAATAAATTAATAAGGCAAATGTGGAGTGTAGGAGAAAGACCGTTCGGAATGGACTTAAGGAAAAGGAAATTATTACTTGAAAAACTAATAAAAAGTGTGGTGTTGTACGGGAGGGAAGTGTGAGGGTGGAAATAGTATAAAGAGATTGCAAGAAAAATACTGAAAGTGGGTGCTGGGAGTGCAAAGAAAAACACCCGGATACATCATCAAAGAGACGGTGCAAGTAGCAAAAATAAGGGTGGAGGCGGTGAAGAGAGCAACAAAGTTCGAGGAGAAAATGAGTAGAAGATCGGAGTACAATATACTACAAGAATGCTGGAAGGAAATAAAAGAACTGGTCCAATGATACTGTCTAGTACACGTTGGAAAGTGGCTGGGGCTGAGTAAGGGTAATAATTTAAATTGGCAGAGACCGCGTCCTGGTACCGTAAAAGCAGTAATGGGTTTACTGTCTTCCTCTACGGGAACTCGCCAATGCTCCTGTTTCAAATCTAGGGTGCTGATATAGTTGGCTTCACGGAGTTGGTCCAGGATTCCTTGAATGAACGGTAAGGGATACTCATGTTTAAGTGTTAGTTGATTGATCTTTCTAAAATCAAAACAGAATCTGTAGGTACCTGATGGTTTCCGTACAAGTACTACTGGTGAACTCTATGGACTTCGAGATGGTTCTATGATGTCGTTGGCTAACATATCTACTTCTTGGTTGATGATGTTTTGCATGGCTGGATTCCTCGGGTAATACCTTTGCTTGACTGGTTCTACTCCAGGTAATAAAGTAATGCAGTGAGTCACTGTTGATGTTCTGCCAGGTAAAAGTTGAAATTTTGTTAGTTCTAGATCTAAAAATTGGTTGAGTTGGTGGAGTTCCTCACCATCCGGTCTGTGGATACCGCTTAGTCCACCCGATGATTCTGTCTGAAGGGGAATGTTGGTATTGTCAAACTTAATTTGACGTGGATGGAGTCGAATCGTGGTGTAACCTTGTTTCAAGAAGTCCAATCCGAGGATTAGCTCAGTGGAAAGCGTTGGCAAATATTGTACTACTACTACATGTGGTTGCTGGCTTATTGTTGTTGGAAAACCGTAACAACCTAAGGAGTGGATGGTTGTATTGTCTGCCAAACTAACTGGCTCTTGGGCGAGCTTCTCAGGAAAAATGGAATTACGTAGTAAGATATTTTTCACTTTACTACCAAAATACGTGCGAGAGGCTTGAACTGGATGATCGAATATTTTGAGAATCACGAACAATCTATTATCAGGTGACATGGGTAAGAGCGTTGGTGTTGTTAGTGGTTGGTTAAATTCTTTAACTTTTTGTAGCCACCCGTGCCATGCCTTCTGGGATATCATTGGTTTATTCGGGGAGTTAAGGGACATAGCCTGTTGTGGTATTGGTTCCCTTACTTCCTTCACTGGCGATGATAGTTTTCCGGACGAGGGCAGAGACAATCCTTGGATAACACTCCTGGTTTTCCACATCGGGAACAGAAAGGTTTGAACAACGGGTTCGTATGTTTCCTTTCTCACCACAAGTACAACACACACCTTCTCGTTTGTATAGTAAACTTGGGATCTCGACAGGCTCTAATTTATTGTTTTGTAGCTTGAAGGGATGCGATACAAGAGGTAGAGGGAGGATGGAACGTTTGAAAACGCACCCTAGGTGAATGGGTACATGGAGCAGGGCTGTAACTTTTCTTGGGCAATCTCTCATATTGGCTGGCCATCTCCAATAGCTCCGGTAACGGAGCTATTGAAAGAAGAATTGAGCTAACTGAAAAGAAGAATTGTGATTATTTGCTGTAAAAGAAAGATTATTTATTTCTATGTTAAGTGGGTTTATTTCTGAAAGAAAGAGTTATTTATTTTATATTAACTACTCCGGCTTGGCTCTGAAAATTATGAAATTAATGTTTGTGCAATTATGTCGGCTTCTTGCTGAAATTCAAATATAGTTATTCTCTGTCTTTTTGGAACGTACTATCTAAGTTGTATTATTTGTCCTATTTAACAGGTTTTGATAATTACCTTCTGGTGGTCGAGCCTTTACATTATTAGGCACCAATTGTAACTTTTGCTACAATAAATTTCTGGTTTGCTGCTCTTGTTTGAGCTAGCAGAATTCTCAAAGGCGTGAGCAGACCACCTTACTCTTTTGTGAACAATTGTTATTAGGTACAACTCAAACTTTTAATATGCGTTTATTCAGGACTATAATTACAAAAATAAAAAAAGAACTCTATATGAACTAAAAATGTATCGTGGTATAAAATAAGGAATAATAAATTATGAAATAAAATAAGTATTCTGGGTAACTCGTTCGTGAGGTACGCCACTGTCACTTTTCACGTGCGCTGGTTTCACCCTTTCTGGAGGATATTAGAAAATATCGGTCAGTACGAATTTTATATTCTCATCTGTGCAACTTAATGAATGATAATTACTTGTTCGGTGATGTGTTTTTGTGTAATTAGATTTTATTATAACGGAGTGTGGTTGTATGCGGAAGTGCTACAGATGAGTATGGTTTATACTTTATATATTTTTGTCAATACTTGGGTTATGATCGACCACGTGTTTTACCAACCTATAATTTGGCTGATTAATAGGTGGATTGGTGAAAGTATGGGTATAAATCTGTGCTCAGGGCCTTCATCTCCAAACACTCTATGCCCGTACGGGAAGTCACTTGAAGGTTAATAATTACTTTTGGAAGTGAGTATACGCACGGGGCTTCCACCACTAGGCATATAGCGACGTCGATCTTTATAATTTGAACCATTATGTCGGGGTCTTCATCTCCAAACGTTAACGATTCAACCTATAAATTATTTAAATTGCTTTTCACTCTTGTGATAGGGTGTGGCTATGAATTTAGGTCATTCGTGCCCCTTGCTGGAAAATAAAGGGTTAATCACCTCCGGCAATTCCAATAAAGTGTACTTATAGCAACTTTACACCCACAACTTGGGGCGTTAACCTCCAAACTGTTTTGGTTTAGAGGTGCCTCCGAAGAGGGTTTTTGGGGTAGATATGCAGGTATTAATCAAAAGGGTAAATGTTTATGAATTGGGGTTGAACAAGGGATAAGGTATCGGGGTGGAAAGTAGGTAAATCAGTAAAATTAGCAGGTTGGGTCAAAGAACGTAAAGGTTTAGGTATGTATATCAGGTTAAGTGTGAGGGTTTTAAGTATGATTCTAATATGTCTGGAAGGGTTGTGGTAATAAGTAATAAGAGAGCAGTGTTAATTAATTAAGTAACAGGTATGTGGTCTGAATAATGGAGGTGTAAATGTGTCTGGTTGTGTACAAAGTGTATATATAGGGGAAAGGCTGGAGGGGAACAACTGATATCATTTTTAAATAGTGATAGAACAGTTGTGGAAGTAACTAGAAAATAAGTTTTGGTAGGAATTATTTCTAGGAAAGGAAAATTCGTAAGGATTCATCTGGATCATTACAACATGATGTGTTTACAAACAAATAGAATGAAGTAGTACCTACTCCTTACGATGATAAACGATTAGTTAATTTCACTGTTGCTAGACCTTGGGGCTATAACTTTACATAGAATTATCTCTTCTGTTTCAGAAAACAATTCATTACGAGTAGTCTTGAAAACGAACTGCAGGAATAACTACGATGCAGTAATGATCAAATCTACAGAAAATACCTGAAGCGTTCTTTGATGAGAAAGTGCTCCCCTGAAAGCTATTAATTTGTACTGAATATATTGCAACATAGGTGAGTGTTTTAACTGTGCGCTATAAATTCAAAGTGTACAAATAAAGTTATTATTAAGACAGTATTTGATAGAAAAATCAACTTAGACAATACCATTAAAGGTTTTATGAAATTGTATGCCGATACATAACTTGTAATGAAGTAGATAAGACCTTAGACTATATGAATTTACTTGTAGACATACCGCTTAAAATGTACAAATACAATTTATTATGGGGTGATTCATTATGTACTGTGACAAATGCAAGCTTAGAAAATATTAATTCTGCCTGTAAAGACACTTTATTATACCTAACTAATTGTATTGAGAAAGCAGCATATTATGCTAATTACAAGTGCCTCGATATTTTGATTGAAATTTTATTGGAACAAAACATCAACTATAAGTTTCAACATTGGGAAAACGATGAGCACCACAAAATTTATTACTGGATACTAGAAATCATCGATAAAAGTGAAACAAATTTAAATTCCTGCTTGGGATGGACATGTTGACCCGCTTCGGAAATATGAGATTTTAGAAAAAACAATTTGTAATATTTAAAATAAAATATAAGTATATTTTTTTATGTGTTTTATTTCATCTATCCTTTGATAGAAACTGTTCCTATGACTATAAGTTAAATGTTATAAAACACTTTATTGATCCGTGATCCTTCATCAAATTCCCACCATTCTACGAATAACTTGTTATTCTTGGAGCGAATCACTTTTTCCATTAGGTACACGTTAGAATACTTTGTTTTCTGTAATTTATGTTTATAAAAGCCTCCCAGTACTGGTGTTACTTTTAATCCTTCGTTACAGTATTAATAAAGGTCAAAACAGGTCCAAGTACCGGTACCCGTTTTTCCAAAAACAGGTCAAAACAACTCAAAATAGGTCAAAAACCGGCACCCATTTTCCAAAACCAGGTCAAAACAGACCTAAAACCGGTGGAAAGCTAGAGATACCAGTGAAACTCAAGAGGGAGAAGATGCAGAAGAACAAGAGTGTTAGTCAGTTAGTAATTAGATATTCTTTAGAAAGCTATATTGTTTAAGATTGGTGAAAGTGCACAGAACTGCACAAAGAGTGTGTGTAAAATATTTATTGTTGGCAAATGTTGTTATAAGTGACGCAGCAACTTTATTGTATAATTAATAAATAAATACTTCATCGTTGTGGATATGGTTTTTTTTTCATATAAGTTAAAGAGACGTAGATTTGTAATAAGTCTTGAACAATGTCTCAAAATATAAGAACCTCAGATCATGATATGAAGGCTTTACGGAAAGCTGAATGTATGGCTAGTAAACATTATAAGGGGGCGATTTTTTTTGTATGATGTGAATAAGATATGTATAAAAATGTTAGTTAATAAATCTTTATTTATTATAACTTCATTACATATTTTTCATATAAATGATATACATTGGCCAAAGCGCAGTGACAACTGTTTTGTGTATGAAAAAAACAACATGCATTAATTTTGAGTAAAACAGGTTGTCTCCAAACACCTTAATACGATGTTTTATAATTTTTCGTATATAATCAGCTTTTTCTCGTCATTTAACGTACCCCTATCTGTTGTCGATATTAAATCACAAGGTATACGCGGGAATACATGTGGAGAGGTATATCCATATTCCCAATTGATAAAGTAGAGGTTGCGAATTAACCAATTGGCTTGTTTTTTAAATTCACTATCTAAGGTGTGCCATGAAAATGGAGGCTTGAATACGTAATGAGCAACTTGCTCTCCATTATATAACGATAGCTCCTTAGGTGTACATATATTTCTTGCTGTTTTCAATCCTTGCACCTCAACCATGACAACCTTTACTTTTCTATGTAGTTATTATATTTGTCTGACTGCCTTGGTTAGCGCGTTGTATGTAACTAAGCGATCGTGCAGTATTTCTATATGCTGCATTTAAACAAAAAGAACTGATTTTCCGCTTAGGTTTACACACACACTATTAATACACAATAACACTGTGCAGCATATTCAATAAGAACAGCAGCTTTACATACACTTCTTAAAAAAATCTGAAGCAATGTGGCGTATTCATATATATATATATATATATATATATATATATATATATATATATATATATATATATATATCGGTGAACTTTGGAGTTTGGATCGTTCCAGTAATGATTTGATTCCTGCCTGCATTATAACAACTTTACTTGCTCGCAATTGCACTAGGACTAAACACTATTTAGGAAATGATTCTAGTTAAAGCATGCGTTGGGGCACTACTATTACCATTACAAAGAAAATGTTATGTTTGTTGTTATTCCGACTACACCCAAACTACTTATGAATACTTTATTTTATTTTACCCGAGGTAAACTTTTTATTTATGTATTTAATAAAATTAATAATAATTTTTAATTACTTATGAATACATCCTTCGTGTTTAGCAGCGTTGTAAATTCTTCAATTCGATTTTATTCTCTGAAATACTCATAAACGTGCTGAGGTAATACACATTTAAACTCATGCGTTTCCAACACTATACGTTCACCGTACTTCGCATTAATTACTGCCACATTAATAATTTTATATTTTTTCGATATCTCTAGCTCACCACATTTTTATAGAGTTTGCAATAGGTGCTTTAGTTTAATGCTGCTAATCCCATGCTTAACAATTACGAGTTGCTAACTGACTGATCTCAACACACAGCTCGCTGCGGTTTATATACGAAAAAATGTCTCCTTCAGTACCTAAGATGCTGATCTTCTAATTTCTATTTTTAGATTTGACCTTGACTAACTAACTTCAACAAAGAAATTCATATAATGTAAAAATAAAAAATTATTTACGTTTTATTGAGTAATGAATGTGTTAATGGGTTAAGTGTGCATGGTGGTTGTGGTGGGTGTAGCGTGGTTGGTGTGCTTATATTCGCTGGCCGGTATCTTGCGGGATGCGGGGGGCATACGGGATGTTGTCAAGGGATTTTTTATCTCCTTGGGGAGGTCGTCGAGGAGTTGTGTGAGGATGACGGGTGGATGTTTAAATTTTTTTTTGTTTAAATCTGTTCAAAGCATTTTCCGAGGCAACTCAGGAGGGAAATGGGTCGATAGGAGGAGGGTGAGGTTAGGTCAGCGTGGGGTTTTGGTATCATGACGGTGGAGGCCGATTTCCAGTCCGTCGGAAAATAGGAGAGGGTTAAGCATTTATTCTATATATCGGATAGTAGACGGAGGGCTGGGCCGGGTAGGTGCCGGAGGATCTTCCTATTTAGGCCGTCATGACCTGGGGCTGAGTTTTTTCTTTTTTAAAATACGTGTGGACCTGGCCGGGCGTGATGGGGATATAGAAGGGACTCTCGTTATCGAGTTGGGTTTCAGGAATGTTAAGGTTGCGGAACTCTTCAAGGCGACCCTCGAGGAGTAACTTGACCTGGTTGTCGAACTGGGGATTATCTGGGGATTGGAAAATGGTTTGAAGGTGGTAACTAAAGAAATCGGCCTTTCCTTGGTCTGAGGAGAGTAGGTTGCCCTGAAGGTCGGTAAGGTGTGATTTAGGGTTTACTTTTCTTCTGGTCAGTCTATCGAACTGTTGCCAGAAGAGTTTGCCATTTCTATAATCTAGTTGGGAGATGGCTTTGGACCAGGAGTCTTCGGCGTGTTTGTTGGCTTCTCGCCTGATTAAGGCGTTGAGGCGATTGTATTCGGTCTTGATAGCCGGATCCCTGGATCGCAAGAATTGACGGTTCGTATTTTCTCTTTGATCCAGTTCACAATGTGTTGTGGGAGCGGTTTGCGGGAAATGTCAATGTTTTTTAATGGTGTAGAGGTATCGACCGCTTCCGCAATTACGGCAGTTAGGTCTCTAATGGCTCTCTCGAGATCTTGGGTCGTTTGAAGATTGGGTGTGGGAAGGTTGTTGGAGATGTGATCAGAGAACACGTTCCAGTCGGCTTTCGAAAAATCTTTAATGACTGTGTATTGAGGAGGTGTGGGGAGGAGCTGGAAAAAATGAATTTTGACCAGTAGGAGTATGTGATCAGATGTGATCGTGGTGCCTAGAAAGCACTCACGATCGAAACAGTGAGCTGTGGGTTCGGAAACTATGATGTGGTCTACTATTGAGGCACCTAAATGATTAAAGTATATGGGCTGTTTGTTGACGATTCGCAAGAGTGGCAACTGCAACAGGTCGGAAGTTAGCCTGTTCCGTTGCCGCTAGTTGCGGTGTTACCAAATTGGGTATGGCGGGCATTAAAATCACCTAGGATAACGGCATTTGGAAGGCTTGAGGCTTAAATCAAAAGGTCATCGGAGAGGGTGTTGTGGCCAGGCTGGTTGTAGTAGGAAATAAATATTATAGGAGTGAGAAAGTGCACCGTCGCAGCAACGCATTCGAAATGCTGCAGATGCGCTGGAAGTTGAAAGGGAGTGGATGGGAAGCAATTTTTAACTAAGAGGGCGGTTCCATGTTGGAGGTGGTTTAAGGTGGGCCGTGTCTTCGAAGTCAGACTCTTCAGACAGGATAGGGTCGAGGGGTGCCATCTTCGACGGGGAACTGGGAGGTTCCCGCCGTTTCCGGCTCTGGAAGGAGTAGGTGGTATGGACTCCCCCGCAGTGGTTACACTTCGAGTTTGCCGAGGATTTACACACGGTGGATCTGTGACTTTCGCCACAGTTGCGACAGCGGATGGACCGGGTGGGGCACTTCTCAGCGGTATGTTTTACCTGCGTGCTGGTAGAGGAATACTTGGGGAGCGGTTGCGGGATTAAGGAGGGTTCGCACCGGTAGTGTCGCCCGAACATGACGACACCCTGTGCGAGGAGGGACTCAAGGGTGGTTTGGGATTGGGCTATGACACGGACTACGGAAGTTGGTGTGTTTGTGGCCTTTGAGGTGATGCGAACGGCCTTTATTACTTGCGGAAGATCGATTGCATCGCGGATCTCTTGGGCTAGGATGTCCTTATCTACGTGACGAATCACGCAGGAAAAGGAGGGAGCTCTAAGAGTGGTGTTAGGTACGCGGGGACCGGAGAGTTGGGTGAGAGTAACGGTTGGGTCGTCGAAGTGGTGTCGCACCCTAGGTTGCGTGCCATCCGGAAAGGGAGAGGGGGTCTCTAAGAGACAGGTTTGGTTGTGGTTGAACGTTAAGTTCAACCAGGGAAGGTTGCCCTCAACCTTCCCTGGTTGAACTTAATTTCAAGGAATTAAACAGGGATTTTTGGGTTTTAATGGATTTGGGGATATTACGGATGCAATATTTCGATGATTGGGAGCGTGCGGATATAGGATTGGAGGAAGCGGATATAGGAATCAAGGCAGGGGAAGGTGTAGGTAAGAGCGGGGTAGGTAAGAGAGGGGGTACGTGTGTGTGAACAGTTGTACGTAAGAGAGCGGGTATGTGTGTGAGCGGGTTTGGGTAGTTTTGTCGAAGAAGAAGTACGTGTGTAAATGTAAGAATGTGTGGATGTGGTGGATATGGAAGAGGCGTTTGAATGGGAACGTGTGCGTGAGGATGGTAGTGGAGAGGCAAGTGTGTGTGCATAGGTGTAAGGAGTTTGGGATGTGGTTGGTGGTGTGGGTTGACGGCCGGCGTCGGGGGTTGGAGATACAACCTTCAGGGTAGTTCGGTGGCGACCTTGCTTAACCATCACGGTTGTTGTTAGTTTGGGTAGTAGAAGAAATAAAAAGAAATAAAGGTATTTAAGAGAAGGCCGGGTCTCCGACGAGGTGCAGTCTCACACCCCGAGGAATAAAGACTTGGAGATCAGAGACCCAAATAGGAAAGGAGGAAAGCAATTGTTAAATTAAAGCAAAATCAAATTAATTAAAAAATATTTCTTTATTAAAGTACCTATAGTACCTATAGGTACGACGTCGATCCTGTCCTGTTGTTGGCGGGGTCCTGGATTGGATATTTTCTTTCGGTGTCCTGGATGCTTCTTTGCGTTATTCCCGATAGATTCCGGCGGCTGCTGCTTGCTGCTAGGATGTAGATCCTCTTCTGATGCTGCTCTTCTATTTTCTATTTTCAAATTTGACCTTGACTAACTAACTTCAACAAAGAAATTCATACAATGTGGTCCAGAATCGGCCAAATACATATTTGACCTTGTTGCTGCCCTTCTAATTTCTATTTTAGATTTGACCTTGACTAACTAACTTCAACAAAGAAATTCATACAATGTGGTCCCGAATCGGCCAAGTACATTTTTGACCTTATTGCTGCCCTTCTAATTTTTATTTTTAGATTTAACCTTGACTAACTTCAACACAGAAATTCCTATAATGTTGTCCAGGATCGGCCCTGTAACTCAATTTCTAAGAATTACAAAACTTCTAAGAATTAACCGGCCAAATACATATTTTACCTTGTTGATGCCCTTCTAATTTCTATTTTTAGATTTGACCTTGACTAACCAACTTCAACAAAGGAATTCATACAATGTGGTCCAGAGTCGGCCAAATACATCTTTGACCTTGTTGCTGCTCTTATAATTTCTTATTTTAGATTTGACCTTGACTAACTACCTTGAACTTCAACACATAAATTCTTATAATGTGGTCCAGGATCGGCCCTGTGACTCAATTTAGCCAATACAAGAACCATTTAACCTTGACCTGCCTTTTAGCATAGACAACAACCTGTCATTCTGCAAGAAAAACCTATTTATGTTTCCACGAACTGTTTAAATTTCTAAGAATTTCCCCTGCAGGTGACCTTGAAAATTGATTTTGAGGCCGACAAATGTTGGCCTTGACTCAATTTAGCCAGTACATGAACCATTGACCTACTTTTAGCATAGATAACAATCTATCATTGCATGAACTGTTACATGATACCCCTGCAGGCGACCCTGAAAATTGATTTCTAGGAATTGTAATGAAGAATTAACACACGACTTTGACTCAATTCAGCCAAGAAGCTTGAACAGGGTGATCTTGAAAATTTGATCTTGAAAATCAATGACCACGAAAAGAGCTTGATTCAATTTAGTCAATACATGAACCATTGACCTACTTTTAGTATACACAACATTCTGTCATTCCATGAACTGTAATATGATACCCCTGCAGGTGACCTTGAAACTTGATTTCTAGGAATTGTAATAACTTCTAAGAATTAACATATGCCCTTCAATGAACTTGAAAAATTAAATTTCCCACGAACGTACACATTCTAATAATTTCTGCGTGACCTTGAAAATTTAAATTTCCCGCCGAAAGAGCGTAACCTTAACCGTTAAATTGCCCGCCAAAATTTGATTAAGTATCACCCCTGTATATCTACTCACAGTGTAGATTAAGAAACAAGTGTCTTACTTTTGAACTACATAGTAACTGGTTACGATCAAACCGTTTATTGATCAAAAGTGTCCTTTAATAAATTCATTTTTTGTTTTAGTGCTACCACGTTAAATTAGTACCGTTTAGAAACCAGTTATATTATTAGCATATAGTGATAATTTTTCTAGTGGAATAATCTAATTGTGAGTATTTAAAAAAACCGTTTTGTAAAGTCGAAAATTTATTATTTGACATCTGTAATTCAAGGTTGAGCCTTCTCAATCAAATTTGTCTAAAATGTGCGGCTGTGCGTTTATACGTGCGCGTGCGCCTGTAGCCAGGATAACTTAGAACATACGCAACGGATTTTAATGACACTTTATATTTACTTGTGAAATATCTCTCCTATCAAGTTTTGTTAAAATCGGTTCCTAGTCAACGATGCTTTATAGAGGGTGCTCAAGTGCCTTGTATATGAATAACTCCAAAATTATTCACTTTAAAATAATAAATGAATAGAGCATTCTTACAGTTTATTCAATTTTGCATAAAAGGTGGATAATAATACTAATTTTGAACACTTTGATTTTTATATTTAATTAGATAACATTGTAATTGTAATATGTCAAAGTTGTAAAATTTCTGCGCGTTTTATGTCAATTTAATATAATATACATAACCAGTTATTTTTTTTCTCATGTATTTAATTCAAATAAAAGTGAAAATTGTTGTCATTTTATTGTTATTTGATAGTCTAGGCCCACATTGCATTTGAACGTTTATTAATCATTGAATAAAATTTAAAGAACGTTAATTTTGGAGAATTAAGATTTTTTAGATAACGTTTGCTCATTTACAAGCAGTTTGGCCAAATTAAAAAAAAGATTTTATCAAAATGAATTCACAATTTATACTTGAGCCTTACGTATTCAAATCATGCAATCCAAATAGGAAAAAAATTCGTTTTTATTAAAAAATATCTAATCTAATGACAAATTAAGTCTAATACATATGTTGCTAATTTAAAAGAAGTTTACACATGGTTGTAAAACTTAAAATGGTCAAATTTATAATTAAAAATTATTATTAATTTTATTAAATACATAAATAAAAAGTTTACCTCCAGTAGGATTTGAACCTACGACCTGTACTTTGCTAGATTACCGCGCTAACCAACTGCGCCATCGAGATTCAAGCTCCAATCGATGTAAATTTTGTCTTATGTATGGAGAACTGATATAAATTCTAAATATAATGAGATTACAATTAAATTACTTTTACCTTTGAACTTATTCGGTCAAATTTATAATAAATATCGTTACATGATATGTTGCCATTAATTAAAATGAGATTTATTCAATCATAATTCAATGAATCAATTTTTATTAATTTTAATATATACTTTCGATACATTTTCGATTTTCGTTTAGTACAATATGACATGAAGTTTAATACTTTTTATTATAACTCTCTGAAAATGTTGTTATAGATAAACGATATAATACAATAGTCAATATTCTTTTTTTAAAGTTTCCCGTCACAATTATTATGTCGATGTAGACACGTAATTTTTAAAAATGTTTTGGTTACGTTTATCAGGATATCCATGTCGCTGGTTTTGGTGTGCGTATTTGTACTTTTAGAACTAAAGGTAGGTACTTGATCTTGGAGATTAAATTTACATTTGTGTTATGTCATCAATTCATGCCCATAAATAGCATATAGTACCTACCTAAGAATAAGGGGACACACAAGCTTCCACAGCACCTGTATCTCTCCTTTTCATGTTGAAATTTTTTATTGACTTTATTTTTGAAAAGGCGAGGTTTTAGTCAAGGCTGCTCTACAAACTTAACCCACCATACTTACAAAACACCCACGCCTGAAACTGGGTTCGAACCAGAGACTTTCTTTGGGTTAAATGGTTGTGAAGATATTACTATTTGTAAAATAACTAAAAAAGTGGAGAAAATAAATTCATCAAATTGTTTGTCTGATTATTAAAGTACGCTGATTGTATCAAACTTATGTATTTTAATGGTAAAATATATTTTAAAAATTTTATAACACAATTTGTATTAAGTGATTTTTTTAATGGATCTTGGTCTAAAATATGGGTAGATAATTTTTTAAATATTAAATTAAAATTGAATAGTTTTGGCCAAAAATAATTAATTTACTGATGAGGTTATTTTCCGAAAAATTATGAATACTTTTGGATGTACTTTCTGCTATTTTACAAATACAAATTGTCAGAAGAAGGTTTTATCACATCGCCTTTGTTTTTTTTATTCAACAATTCCAAAAAGTAGTTATTTTATGTCAGTGATGCTGCATAAATATTACAGTTTAAAGACATAAATAATTTTCTTGAAATAAAACCGAAAATGTATTCAACCATCATTTTCATATTGTGAAAAAGGAGACCAAACAACTGAACGAGTTGTTTATTTTTACAACATAAATACTTGCGGTAAACGTTAATAAAAGCGTTAGAACTTGCTCTCACGTTCTTTCTTATATACGCATTAACAGTTTTACCAATATTTTGCCTACCATTAGCTGATCATCTTCTATCTCATTTATTCTCGCGAGTTCTCTCTCTAGACTTTGTCCATACTAATAGGAAGTGTCTGGGAGTCCGAAAGTTAGGATGCTTAACTAACGCTCAGAGGTCCGATAGTTCGGACCCTTATCAATTATATAGGGGCCCGATAGATCCAAATAACCTCAAAAAATAATATTCTTCTGTAAAAAATGTTGATTGCTTGTTTGATCAATAACTTCTAGAATGTCAATAGGTCTCCAGGGCTTTGTTTAAAACTTCACAATGTTGAAATTACTATAGAAAGGTATTTTTAAGTATCTATATATTTGCTTATTTTTGCTTTTGTATTTAAAAATCTTCTTTAATTAACCAAGTAGGGGTTAGTGTTAGTTATCCTTACCATTCTCAAAAAGGATAACGGTTCTTAACAAAATTAATGATTATAATATTGTAATGGCTAAGCGCTAGTAATTATTATTTAATCTTTATTTACTCAATTTAATTACTTATTAAATGGGGATAAAGATTCTTATTTGTAATAATAATATTATAAAAAAAATATTATATTCGCCGGACTAAACTCAAAATCTCTTTTAGGGATAGTGTTCAATTGTAATAAACATTGATTGTTGGCAAAATAAATTAAATCTGGGAATATTCATGTAAATGATCAAATTGTATTTTGTAATAAATAATTACACTGTGAAACCGACTTTGTTGAAATCTGCATAAACTACGCATGCGTTGCGTACTTAATACTGAAATAAATGTAGCCTGTAAAAAATTTCTGCAAATGATCTAAATTGTTGAGTACAATTTTAGTTTTGTTTGACGTAAAATTATTAATTTTATAATTACACCGATTCATTTACTTTTCAGATATTGATACGTGTATTCGTACAAACATTTATACATTATCAAAAAAAAACACAGGACAAAAAAAAATAAACAACGCAATAGGGTTATGATAGAAAAATTCAACTGAAGTTACAGGTTAAAACAATTGTTTCTGGTATCTCAACTCTCCTTCGATCGCGTTTCCAAACCGATAATGTTTACGAGAATTGTTACTTACATGTTAAACAGAAATAACACTAACACTATGACTTGTTAGTCACAAACAATTTCAAAAGCAAGAGAATGTAAGAGATCAAAAATTACAAGAGTTGCAAGAGTTCAAGAGAGTGAGAAATCAGGAGCAATTCCTTTTATACTTTTCCCCTAGATACCAAATTTTTAATTTTTTCTCTACATTACACACAAAAGATTCTAGCTTCTGATTGGTCTAAACAAAATTGTAAAATTAACTAAAACATAAATCATGCTATATCTTTTTTAAAACAATTCGGATTTGCTTTATAATTACAGATTTGGAATCAGTGCAACATTCCGCATAAAAAGACACCTCACACGCCCTGTTTTGCTTCGATGATTTTCATTTTGACAACTTATATTCTGAATTTACTAATATCTAAAAAATCTTACATCCTACAACTAAACTAATTACATATTCAAATTCCACATAAAAAACTGAATCAGAATACATCTATTTCAACCCCTTTTATTTAATTTTTACAGAATTTCCACATTCACATCTAAAATTTTGTTAGTTAACCCAACTTTTCTAATTTTATGTTTAGATTACATATTTATAGTTAAATTCCTTGTAGAAATGAGGGAAACCTACTATTGAATTTATAATTTATTCTAAACTTATCACAATTTTGTAAAATTCTTACAAACAATACTTAACCTAACTTAATATAAGTTTACCTTTAATTTGTGTAATAAATGTCTATAATATTTGAAATGTTTATAAAATGTGATCTTATATCTGTGTCTAACACAAATACTGTTCACTTACACTCCATAGTTCTTAATTTTATCATTTCACATTTTCATATTGTTTAACAATTTTGTCAATTTTTGTAGAAACCTTTCTCACATGCTACTGGTATAGCTCATTGCTTTTATGAAAATAACAATCTTATGCAAACCCCACAAAGCCTGCTTTGTTACGTCAAAACCATAATTTTGCACTCGTATACTCCTTTTTCTTTGGAAATGAGCTGTATGCCTCCTCAAATTTAT